>JAXGGA010009141.1:0-52893 GCA_038373865.1 Uloborus plumipes | reverse complement strand
CATCTATCAAAAATCACATCATAAAGCACAAAATGATGGGAAAGCCTAGCTTGCAGGATTAAGGACTGTTTGTTATAAACACTATCCATAGAAATCCCAATCGCTAAAGTATTAGTTCGTTTCATAATTGCTTAAAAATCACATCCCTAGCAGCCTAGCAAAAGTTATTGCAAAATTATTTTGATAGTTTCAATTTCTGATGTTTCATTCCAAACTAAAAAGACTAAGCTCGAAGTCAACTCCTTTATCTAATTTTTCTTTGTACGTACCCTTACCAAAAGGCACTGCAGATTTTTCAAAATAGGTGCGAGTTTTTTTCCACAGAAAATATCAATATAAAAATGTCATTGAAAAGTGAAATATGACATATGAGAAAAGAAAGATTCAAACAGGCTTATAATATTTCTGTTTATTTCTTCTGGCTTAGAAAACTTTATTCGGTGTTATTTATTTCACGCTTCCAAAGTATTTTGTTACTTTATATCTTGACTTACAATCCTGAAGGTACAGCTTTTTGCGAAGTTTATTTTTTGAATAGAGGACACTGGAAAAATTCAACTTTTGCAAAATCAAACTTTTTTTGAACTCTCTTATAAGCACAATGGCCTTAAAATTATGATATGACTGGCATACTAGGTTTTTCTTTTCAATTATGACTAACTCAATTATACAAAAAACTTATGAAGTTGTTACTCTCATAAAAATAACAGCAGCTTGCAAGTTGTTCTTTAAAACTTCAACCAATTCAAACAAGAATTTGAGCGAATATCTGAGAAATGTTTTAACCAAAAAATATCTTTAAAAATTCCTAAGTTTGTATTCATTCAAAGTTTGTATTAGGTTGTGTGTAACAATTTTGTGAGAACCTAAATTTAATAAATTGAATTAACGAAACTTGTTAATTTTGAAATGCTTTTCCTTTTTCTCTTTGAAGAATAAAGGAAAATGCCATAATTCATTGCCGTTTTGGGAATTCAAATTATAATATAAATAAATCAAATATACATTAAGGCAAAGCAAATGCACCCACAGCTCGATTAAAGCATCCTAAGACTGCAGTTTCGTCCTTCTTATGGACTCCTCAGTTAGGAATAGCCAATGATCGAGCTATAATATCTGTGGGTACATTTGCTTCAGTTCTGCCTCAGCCCTGGCTTATGGGCGGTAACTCATTGCATATTACCCAGCTTTTGCCTTCAAAATTCGAGTTGAGCCGCACCATGGTTTGTGAACGCTCGCTGGTAAAATAAGTTCACTTTATCTACCAGTTTGTTGGCAATCTTAGCTACAATAAGAGGATTTTTGGCTCCAGCTCGATCATTGGCTATTCCTAATTGAAAAGTCCATAAGAAGGACGAAACTGCAGCCTTAGGATGCTATGATCCAGCAGTGGGTGCATTTGCTGCAGTTCTGCCTCAGCTCTGGCTTAAGGGCGGTAATACGTTAAGGTGGCTTGAAAACATGAAAGTAGAAATCTATTTGTACACTACAAGAAATAAACAATGTTTCCTTTAATCATTTTATTATGATTATTGAAAGTTACATGCATTTTTTATGCTCATACACTTTTTAATGATAAAAAAATAAAAATGAAAGGGAGCAATAAAAGTAAAATTTAGTTTATGCATTAAAAATAATAATTTTAGAGTAAAGCTTACAATGACTATCTTTATTTACAACTATTGCAGACTTGAAACAAATGATTTTAACCGACTTCGAAAAGGAGGAGGTTCTCAATTCAAAGCGTATACTTTTTTTTTTTTTTTTTGTTCGCACATAACATCTGGTCTACTAAACCGATTTGGACATTTTTTTAAATCGATAGGAGATGGTGTAACTCAGGTACCATGTACTCATATGACGATATTTGTTCACTAGAAAAAAAAGTTATGATCGAAAAACTAACATTTCATGTCATTTAAAACAATATCTGCTATCGTAAATCCTTACTTCAATGAGCGACCCGATGGTCAAGTGGTTATGCGCGTCAGCTTGAAGTTCCTGATGGAATGAGATCGAGTTCAGATCTGCAAGGATTTTTTCAAATAGCTGCATGGTTTTTTTTTTTTTTTTTTTTTTTTTTTTTTTTTTTTTTTTTTTTTTTTTTTTTTTTTTAATGATTTTAATGATTGTAATGTAACCCCATATTTTTTTTATGGTACAAAATGACAGTTTTGGTCGGATCTTTGTTAAAATTGGCAAATGGGGTCCTTCGATGCTGTAGAATTTTCTTATAGACGTTTGTGCCATTTTTTGGGGTCTTTGAATCGATTGTGGCAATAAATGGTTTTTGATTTGCGGCACCTATATTGTTTTTTCAAAAATTATATACACAATCAATTATATTATGTTAATTTTTATACCTTTATAAAATTCGGTATTTTATACCTTGCATTTACGTCAAATTCAAGGTAAAATTAAAAGTCAAAAATTCTGAAGATATATGTTAAAAATTAAAGTAACTATTTTTTGTGATTTTCATATTGGTTGTGACCAAAAAACATCATTACAAACAAATAAAATGTGTCAAACACCATGAGTGTTGAGTAATTGGTAAAAATCTGCTGTGTATTGTTTTTTTGCACTGCGAGGGGGGGGGGTATGAACGATCATTAAAGTGACACACATTTTTAAAAAATAAGATTTTGATTTGTGGTGTTTGAAAAAAGCTAAAGAGTCCACTGTAGTTGAAAATTATTTTCCATGAAAAGCAAAAACTTGAACCAATTTTCCAAGTCTTGCTATAACTCCTTCTCCCACAATTCAAATTACTTACTTTTACTTTCAATTCTTAACCGACTTCAAAAAAGGAGGAGGTTCTCAATTCAAAGCGTATGTTTTTTTGTCTGTTTGTTCGCACATAACATCTGATCTACTGAACTGATTTGGACGATTTTTTAAAATCGATAGGAGATGGTTAACTTAGGTACCATGTATTCATATGACGATATTTGTTCACTAGAAAAAAAGCTATGATCGAAAAACTAAAATTTCATGTTATTTAAAAAAATACGTGCTATCGTAAATAATTGCTTCAACGAGCGACCCGATGGTCAAATGGGTAAAATCGTCGGGTTGAAGTTCCTGATGGAATGAGATCGAGTCCAGGTCTGCAAGTTTTTTGAACAGCTGCATGGTTTTTTAACTATATTTTGATTTTTTTAAGTGCATTTACACTAAAAAGAATGAAATAAAATATTTTTGGAAAAAAAAAACAGAACCGACTTCACTTGGGAATTGCTCTAAAAAGTAAAAAATAATTTTTTTCTTTAAACACCATCGAAACTACTTTTAAACATAAGTTTTGAAGTCGGCGCAAAAACAATGTCTAGAATCATACGCAAGTACAATTCAACTATAAATATAAATTTTAATGGATTCATTTCATTGATTACCACACATTCGTGTAATGGTACAAATATTCTGCTTTCAATTTTCAATGGTTTCTTTGAAAAAATGTTGGCAAAATATGGTTAAATATCATTTTACTTATCGTTTTTGCGCCGACTTCAAAACTTATGTTTAAAAGTAGTTTCGATGGTGTTCAAAGAAAAAAATTATTTTTTACTTTTTAGAGCAATTTCCAACTGAAGTCGGTTCTATTTTTTTTCCAAAAATATTTTATTGCAAGTGAATTTCAAACACTAATGACATTTTTTGCTACTCTTTCTATTGAGTTCTCTTGAACTAATGTTGCAACGTCCTCTTTTTTCGACATTCTGGGGCAGTGACCCCAAGGGTCATATGTGTGCAAAAAATACAAATTCGAAAAAAATAAAACAAAATGATTGCGTTCATTCGCAAAAAAACTAAAGGAGCAAAAGTCACAAAATTCCATTAAAAACAAATGGTCAATTAACAAGATATATTAAACAGAAATTATATTGGAATGACACACGACCTAAAGGGATAATCGAGGGTTAAAACTAAAATACACTGTAATCAACTGTATTAAAACTATATACCTCTATATGTGTGTGCGTGTGTCTGTATGTATAATAGCTCAGCTGAATTAAAAGTACAATGCTTTTAGTTTTCTAGATAATTAAATGAAGCCTAGTTTGTTAAGGCATAGAATATTTAGCTTTTCATTAAAGACTTCATTGCTATAATGATCTTCCTTATCTCTCGGCTTATTAACCAATCCATCAGGGCTGAAGGTTTCATTTTAATACAGCGATAATCGGATAACCATCAAGACCAAATAGATTAATCGACTTAATACGGAAATTATTTTTTCGTTTTGGAAGATTGATTACTTTCTCGACAGCAGTGAGTCCAACTTTTATATCATGTCTTGACATTTGTTTACATAACTGCAAAACCTGTTGTTATGATACTAGTACTGTTGTTTTCCTCTTCATTTGGTTTTAATTTCTGCTACTTTATTTTTAACTGTTCTTAGTATGTATCTAATTCTTCATGGTGCTAATCTAAAATAAAACATCTTGACTAAAACACCTCTTGCTTTAATTCTTGATTTTTCTCATTGTGCATTAAGTGAAACTGTAGTTTTTTTTTTTTTTTCCAACCCACTCCGAAGAAAAAACTACAAAATACAACGCTTATTCCATGCGAAACGATTAAATCAGTGGTAGCACACGTGGCACACATTTCAATGAAAAGTTTGATTTTAGTAAATTATGTACGTCTATGAGTTTCTTCGTTTGAAGTTGGATTTAAGACTCAGTTTTCACATTGATGCTCACGAGTATCGAAGTTTTTCGTATAAATCCATACCTAGTTTCTTCCCTAAATACCAACCTACCCACTCACCAATCAGTGTTTTAACCAGTTGAACTGCGTAAATATAAAAAGGAAACATTTACTTTAAATTATTGATATCTTAACTGAATTTCTCTTCTTAAATTACAGTTAAAATGACAAAGACAGTGAAACAGCTTAAATTATTTTTGAAAATTAAAGTTGCTAACTGAATAAGAACTATATAAGAGGAAATTGAAGTTTTTAAAACTAAACTGAAAAAAAAAAAACACTGATCCGGCACTCACAAAGCCAAGGCGTTCAGGCATTAGCGTTCGTTAACGTGTGCTAATGACACATGTATTACAAAGTAAAAACTTTACTTTGGACAGTTTAAGATCAAAGGTATCTTGAAAAAAAAATAGAATTGCCGAGAGTAACTTATTGATAGAGTTAAAATTATGAGATTTGTATACATTAAACCAGCGTTTCCCAACCAATTTAAGTTCACGTACCACTTCGTTGTACATCATGCATAACTGTGCCACTTTCGAAACATTATTGTATTTCGTGATTAAAAAAAAAGCATGTATATATATTTTTCTATTTTTTTCTTTTTTTTCAAATTTCGAGCGTGTTTATTTGCACTGGACATTTTATAGGGTGACTATTAGAGTAGGCCGAAAAAATCGAATTTCTACAGAGCATTTAGCCTTAGTGTGGAAAATTTGTGACTCCCCAACACTAATTTCTGAGCAAAATTTTTTGACCCTGAGTTAATGCCTTCTGCCCTGGCAAGAGGATTGAAGTTGAGAGATTTTTGGAAAAAAATCGAAAGAGAGAAAATTTACAAAATGTTTCAAAATCCACAAAATGTTAAGCCTCGATGCGGAAAATTTGTGATTTAATTACACTAATTACTGAGAAAAATTTCATTACTCTGATTTAATATCTTCCGCTCTGGCAAGATGTTTAAATTTTAGAGATTTTTAGGAAAAAAAATTCAAAAAAGAGACAATTTGCAAGTTCTTTTGAATTCCACAGAATGCTAAGCCTTAGTACTTGAATGTTTAAACTTCCTATCACAAACTAACGCGTAAAATTTTAAGTCTATGAGCTAATTATTTATGATTTCGAAAGAGGCCTGAAATCAGAGAATTTCATTAAAAATTCTTAAATGCGAGTAACACATAACAAAGCTGCTACGCTCTTAATATGCTCTAATATTTCAAATTTTTATCGCCCCAATAACAACATCAGAAAACCCCTTGAACTGAAATTTGGTGTGAAGTCCGACTTCCACAGCACACGCATGCCAATAGGGACTTGTTTATAGGGCAGGCAACCTTTCATAGAACAACAACACATTCACAATAAGAAAAGACAGGAGAGAGAAAGCACATTCATACCCGAGCCGGGATTCGAACCCGGGACCACGCATTCCGAATCAGACTTCTCTGACCACTATAATGTGGCTAGATGGCTTATGTAGGGAAGTTTCGGCTTTTCAGTTTTCTTTTTGCGTGATAGAACAACATACATGATCATCGTCGGTTTGCTACTCGGAAAGCTAGAAAAACTAATCTTCACTTTTATGTTTCGAAATGTATGTCGAGATTTTTCTATTCTCAAAATAAATATTTGTTTTTGGTAAATTTTATTGTGTCTGTTTCTGTTTTTCTTTTAAATTCACATAATATAGCAATTTCATAATAAAAAGTCAAAATAACTGATTTTTATGTTTTGGGGCTGGTGCGGGTTGCGATGTGTAATAATTAAAATGTGTAAAGTTTAAAGAGAGTAAATATATAACAAAAATGATTATTTTTCGACTGTTAAAACAAACGTCGCACAGTGTTACGAAAACTCCAAACACGCCCCTGAATAGCTGTGATATTTTTCTCCTTTTTGTAAAATGCTAGATTCATTAAACAATCTTGGTAATAAGCAATATATCAGCATTGAGTACTTAAAACTATTACCAGAACATTCAGCAATTTGTTCCCCCTCAGGTTTTCCGATACATGATTTCAGTTGGTAAAGAAGGGGCTAACGCTGAATTCAATAAAACATTGAAAACATTTTTTTAAAAAAGAGCAAATTACATTAACATTAGGGTGAAACATACATTTTCTTCATTTTGCTTTTAATAATGTTTCTTCCAGTAGGAGGTTTAAACCCTGAAGGTACGGGCTTGGACAGATATATGGTAAAACCTCACTCGGAGGAAATTCCGAATAAATTGATTGTGAAATCTTTCGTGCAGAACAATCTTTCAATGGAAAGAAGTGCTGGTAATTTACGTTCTGGATTGAAGGAACTTAAGGGGTTACAGTACCTTTCTAACAAATTTCTTTAATTTAAGTGAAAAAGTTAATTCTTTGAAATATTTGTTTCTGCACTTGTTTAAAAATCAATAATTTATTTTCAAACATCAAAAATTTTGAAAACTTTTTTTGAAAATTTGAAAAATGTAAGAAAATTTCAGTTTTTTTAAAACCCTAAGGCTTTTTTGTTTCTGCACTAATTTCAAAATTTCTTTTTGCGAAATGATCACAAGGAAAACCTCAACAAATCTGTGCATTCATTTTCTTATATTTTGATTAGAAAATATTTTGTGACCTTTTATGTAAAAAAATCTTAGAAAATTTTGTTCTTCGAGGTTTAACAAACTCTAAAAATTTTTGTAATTTATAAAACGCTTATTCAATGCACAGTTTTGTTAAATATATTATCCTGAATGCAAAAAATATTGCTTTAAAGTTATATCTTTAATAGAAAAAATTCCTTAGCATTTCTAGTAACATAGAAACACTAAAAACTGATCACCGAGAAAAAGCACTTTAAAGTTTGGCTTTTCCATCAGAACACATAGCATGTATGCCCTAAAGTCACTCATAACTTTTTAAATAATTTAGCTAGAACAATGCTGTTTTTTTCTGAGTGTTTTAAATAACGTTTACTTTTGAAATAAGCAATAAAAATTTTTTTGGTCTTTTGGTTATTTTTGAGGTACTGTAACCCCTTAAGGCGAATAACACATTTGATGCTTATAATGGTAGCAGTAAAATGAGTCAGGTTTGTCTGATATAAAAGTAAAAGTGAATTAAAGGAATAATTTTCACTTTTTTTTTTTTTTTTTTGAAGACTGAAAAATATGTTTATTTAGTTAAGAATCAAAATATTTGACAAAGAAGAAGAAAAAATAAATAAGAGTTTGCTATAATTGACGTCATTTGTTGATGCATTAATAAGTTATTTTACGCATTAATGATTTAATTTTATGCACCAATATGCAAGACATGGTAGCGAAAGAGCCCGCACATGCAACTGCCTATACACACAAGCATGCCAACACAGACACACACTATCACAATTCGTCATTGTGAAAAACATAACTTGCATTCCAGACATCAAGATTCAATTTTTATTGTTCGGTTTTTTCTTCTTTTTTTTTTTTTTTTTTTTCTATAATTCTATTGAGTATACACCCAGTAGCGTACATAGACTTAGGTGCGAACCCCATCCCCTATTAAACTAGTTTTTAAAAAATTCCCGTGTACTTCATAGTGCTATTTTTCTATATTGTGCGCCCCCTCCCCCCGCACTACGGGGGTGCTATGTACCAGTGGCGGCTCGTGCCTTAATTTAGTGGGTGGGCCCGCGATTTTACGTTTTCCCAGTATAATGCTTACACAGATAAAATGGAGGAAACAATAGTTAGGAAACTAATGCTGAGCGACGTAAAATAATACTTATCTATTTCATTGATATTGTAAAGGGGGAGTCCTTTTTTGGATATCCTTGGTCCTGGATATAAATGTGATCATGATACGACTATAAATTTAGAGCTTTAGAATACTTATCTCTTCTCCAAGCATTCATAATGTGACACCCGGCAGGATGACAAAGTTCATAGATCCCATACAATACTTGCAACCCTTTTTAATATATTAGCACAGCATTGTGACAAATGAGATAAAATTCAAACTAATACCAAAAAAAAATGGCAAACGCTCTGCAAGTCAAAAATAAAGTCTTCACAGAAAAATTTCGAAAATAGGAATCTCTAGTTCCAAAACGCAAATCCATAAATAATAATAAATAATAAATTCATATACATAAAACAGAGAATATATTTGTGTGTGTGTATGTATGTATGTTCCCCATACAAATCCACAGTTTACGTCGAATCTGGACCAGTGGCGTAGGAACTTTGCAAAAACAGGGGGAACCCGGTACAGCTTCAGAGCTTGGCGCTTTCTGGGAAGGCGGGGTGTGGGGGAGGAGCAAAACACACTTAGTCACCCTTTACACTCAAGCTCAATTTTATAAAGTCATAAATGTTTGGATAAAAAAATTTTTGTGAATAAAAGTAATTTAAAAACATTACTATTTTGCCAGAAGAGGACAAGTTTAATTACACTTTTACGAAATTTATATGCAACTAGTTTTAGATGCTTTGCTCGGAAATAGGCAGTCTCGAACTTTTTTCCCGGAAAAATTCCCTAGTGGTTCCTTTTAAAAATGATTTTCTACGATTTTTGGTGACTTTAGAGGCTAGATTTTTTTTTTTTAATTAAATTTTAGTAATTTTAGTCTTTAAAGCAAGTTTTAGGCCATGTTTAGTTTCTTTAGGCCATGTTTGGTTTCATTAGGGGCAAGAACTGGGATAGTAAAATCATCTTTGTTAATTTTTCAAAACTGTAACCTAAAAAATATACTTTTAGACGATTTTTGATGATTTTGAGAACAAGAACAGATTGAAAAGTGCCCTCTTGGCAGATATTACAAGGGGCGTGATCACTCACCGTTCTTCTTAATCCAGCGATTGCGATTGGCTAAAAGTCGAGGTGTGTCGAGGGCTAGCGTGCATCTACCGAGGGCCAGTGCTTGTTGGCCCACAGAGCTTGAATTTCGTTCTCAAAGCTGTGCGAAGCGCTAAAATTGACGGATTTTGAACTTTCTTGTGTTGTATTAGCGATGAGCAGGGGCAGGGGGGTGCTTAATATTTGAAATATGTGTTGTGCACTATGTTTTTTTTTTTTTTTTTTGAACTGAAATTCAAAACGATATATTTTAATTGTTTATTTTTTCTTTCAATTTTTCTGGGTGGGCCCGGCCCATACTGAGGAGCCGCCCCTGCTATGTACGGTAATGTAAAGGTAATGTACGGTAATGTACGAAGTAAACACCCTTTGTGCCCTCTCCCTCTACAAGAAAAATTTAAATGATATGGAAAATAAAAGATATCTTAAAAATTTATGAGTTCACCCGATTATCATCTAACTTGAGCGAAAAAACTGTAGATGGATATTTCATTCTGATTGTAGAAAAAAATGCCTACAGCTGTGTCGTTTTTCCTTAAAGTACACTGTGTGTACATTCGTTTATTTGTTAAAACTTGGAATTCCATTCAGAAAATTGAGAATTTCCGATATTTAAAATTTTGGCATTATTGATTACGTGGAAAATAGCTTATTTCAGCTACCGATGAATTTTTTTAATTAGTATTGTTATATTTCTTTGCTTAATTTTTAAAGAGATTTGACTATCAGATGCAGGCCCGTCATTTAGGGGGGCAGGGGGGAGGGTCAATTGCCCCCCCCCTGACTTTGGGAAATCAATGTATTGGCATATAAGTGGGTGTGGTTTTGCCACTTTTTGGTAAATTTTACATTGTGTATGCACCCTTTGCCCCCCCCCCCCGGAAAAATTCGAAATGACGTCCCTGATCAGATGTTACTTGCGAACATTTCTTAATATTTCTGACGAGATGTTTTTGAATACAGCACTGAAAACAAATGGCCGCTATATGATAGGAGTCAGCAGAAAGTTATATTCATAAAATGTTTAATTAATAACACATGGGTATGAAAGAGAAATAGTAATAACTCAATTTACAATACATCAAAATAAAAATTATGTTACCATACATAGAAAAAAATCTTGCAGTTCAAATGGAAGGTGAAAATTGAACTTATTATTGCACAACAAAAAAATTATGTCACGACAAAAATTTATTCTGCCTAAAAGCAACCAAAAAACCAAGGCATTCACTTTCTATCATGAGTTGATTTTTCGTAATGTAATCTACTTATATTAAAAACTGAGTATCTTTCTAACTATCTTTCTTTCTAACTATCTTTCTAACTATCTTTCTATGTCACGCTTCTTTCTCCTGAACGCCAATGAACTGAAAGTCGAACCAGGTACCGATAGATAGGTAATTTTTCAGGCTTCATTAGTTTCAATTTATATAATTATACGATTTTAATTAGCGAAGATATCAATTAATAAGTAGTCAAATTTAAAGCGATTAAGCCTAATAAATGATTAAACTTCCAAGACATTTTTTCTTACCGTTGCCATTTGAATTAAAACGTTAATTAAATTATTGAACTATTTAAAATTCCAAGATATTTATTTCTTTCCGTTGCGATTTTAAATTAAAACGTTAATTAAGTTGAACTTTTTAAAATGAAAGAGTGTTATTTTTTTCCATTGTCATTTTGAATTCGTGTTATAACAAAGTTCTAACAATTGTTTTTATTTTAATTATTAATGACATATTTTTTCTCTGGTACCATTTTGAAAATGTGTTTTTAAATAAAATTGCAATTGCTGTTTTTAGAAGGGACTTTTTCTGGCTGCGATCCATAAGTAGTCAAATTTAAAGCGAATGTTTAATTAATAAGTAGTCAAATTTAAAGCGATTAAGCCTAATAAATGATTAAACTTCCAAGACATTTTTTCTTACCGTTGCCATTTTGAATTAAAACGTTAATTAAATTATTGAACTATTTAAAATTCCAAGATATTTATTTCTTTCCGTTGCGATTTTAAATTAAAACGTTAATTAAGTTGAACTTTTTAAAATGAAAGAGTGTTATTTTTTTCCATTGTCATTTTGAATACGTGTTATAACAAAGTTCTAACAATTGTTTTTATTCTAATTATTAATGACATATTTTTTCTTTGGTACCATTTTGAAAATGTGTTTTTAAATAAAATTGCAATTGCTGTTTTTAGAAGGGACTTTTTCTGGCTGCGATCCAAATATTAAAAGAACTTTTTCGTTTAGAATTTTGCAATTAATTTTACAGGAAGAAAGCGGTTTGGAAATAATTGTTTTTGGAAAGGAATTTTATTTGTTATTTAGGGAGAGTGCTAAGTATGCGCTACTTGACATCGTCTTTATTTTTGAGGAAGCATGTGCAAATAATTCGATTGATTCTTTGATGCAGGAAAGCTTTTTAGCGAGCCGCTTTAGAGGGGAGTAGTTTATTCAACTTTTCCTTGGTACTTTAAAGGCGAGCCGCCTTGGCGGCGAGTAGTGAATTGAAACTTTCCTCGCTACTGTAAAGGCGAGCCGCCTTGACGGCGAGTAAACTGTTTAAACTTTCCTCATTTCTTTAAAGGCGAGCCGCCTTGGTGGCGAGTAGTTTTCTCAAACTGCCTTCACTACATTACCGCCCGTGCAACGCCGGGCTACGCAGCTAGTAACACATGAAATCTTGTACAATTTAAATATTTTTTTTCATAACTTAGTTATTGTACATATTTATTTATTTCTATTGAAAAATATACAAAACTATATGCAATCTTTCCTGCGCAGAAACAAACACCGACAGTGAAAAGGAAAGGCCAAAGCAATAGTCAAAGTCAAGATTGACTGAGGTAAAAGTTGTTAGCGTTAGTAAAAAGCAAAAGAATGAACGTGCAAGCTCATACAAATACAAAAAAAAAAAAAAAAAGAAAGAAAAAAAAAAGATCAATAGATCCACAATTTATGAATATTTAATGCATTAAGAACAATCAAATCCTATCAAAAAAAGCATTAGCAGACAGTTTATTGTTATTCTACTCAGTGGTTAAAAACATGGATAGTTTAAGTAGTACTGTTGCGTACGCATACGAAATTGTATACAACTCAACTCCATTGTTTATGTTCCTAAGAAACAACTTCTACTTTCACTGTACATAAGATGTAAACATTAAAATGGTTGTGTTTTTTCTAAGTTCTCCTTTTTATTCCTGTTTGAGAGTGTGAATGTCTTTGAAATTATGTTTTTCTGCATATATTCACTTGTGATAAAGGTCCTATCTTATTTTACGAGTCAAAAGAATCTGATGAATCAGCGATTAAGTAGTTTTAGCGACGCAATTTATTTTGCTTTTGTATTACGGAATTGCTGATGCAACATAACTAGTGGCGTCCCGCGATAGGACTTGTATAATTCGATGTGGACAATTTTGTGAGAAAAAGGCAAGTGAATTTTGAGTTTGAGTATTAATTTAAGTGATTTATTGTACTTTGAATTTGTGTAGGATAAAAATGGAAACTTTTAAAAGAAAAAGAACTGTTGCACGTTCTGCATTTACTCGTTTATGTAACCTTATTAATGAGGAAATTTCCAAAGAAGGAGCCAATTTAACGGACAATTTGGATTTATTGGCCGATTTTGACCTTCTTGGCGAAAAGTATAACGAACTTTGTGCACTAAATGAGGAAATTATGAATTTGATGTTGCTTGAAACAGAAACGAAACCAGAAGATTTGGATGCTGAAACTTTAACTGTAGATGAATATAACAAGAAATTTAAACGAATCAGCATTATTTTTAAGAACAAAAGTAATTACTACGGAGAAAATGATGACTGTAGTTCTGTTCAAAGTGTACCTAAAAGAAAATTTAAGTTACCGTTACTGGAATTAAAAAAGTTTGGTGGTGACGTCAAAGACTGGTTGCCATTTTGGGGTCAGTTTAGTAAAATTGATAGTGACCCAAATATTGACGAAGCTGATAAACTTCAGTATTTGATACAAGCTACATTGCCTTCTACTAGAGCTAGAGAATTAGTTGAGAGCTTTCCACCTTCTAAAGAAAACTATCACAAAGCAATAGACTCTTTAAAATCACGATTTGGACGAGATGACCTACTTGTTGAATTCTATGTTCGAGAACTTTTGAAATTAACCATTTCTATGAACTCTAAGGATCAGAAAGTAAAACTTCCTACTTTATACGATCGGATTGAGACACAGCTTAGAGCTTTAGAAAGTTTAGGGGTAACAACTGAAAAGTATGCGGCTATGCTCTTCCCGTTAGTTGAATCTTGTTTATCCGAGGAAGTTCTCAGAGCATGGCAAAGAAATAATAGTTACAGAGATGAAAAAGAGGTATCTCGACTTGAAAATTTAATGCAATTTCTGAAAAACGAAGTAGAAGGAGAAGAACGAATCAATCTGGCTATGAAAGGGTTTTCTGTTAAAGACGGTTCTAAGGCTTACTCATTGAAAAAGCCCATGCACACTGCTGCCGGACTTTTTGCTGGAAGTCAAAGCTCTATCAACTGTGCTTTTTGCAACGAAAAGAGCCATGAAAGTAAAAATTGCAAACTTGCTTTGAATTTAGATTTGCAAGAAAAAACAAGCTTGCTGTCCAAGAAAAAATGTTGTTATCGATGTCTCAAGACTGGACACATGGTAAGGCAGTGTTTAAGTAAAATTAAATGTTCTCAGTGTCAAAGAAAACATTATAATGTTATGTGTCCTGAAATGAAGCAGTCTGAATACACTGGTTCGAGTAAAATAGTCGACAAAGCTTTAGAAAATTCAAAAGAAAACTTTAACACCTTGGCGAATCCAACATGTTCACCCAGTGTTCTTCTGCAAACTTTAGTGGTACATCTTTATGGGAATGATGGCGATTTTCCTGTGAGAGCGTTAATTGATACAGGCAGTCAAAAATCATACATAACTAAAGAAGCTGTTTCTAAAATGCGTTATGAACCAATTCGAACTGAAGATATGATTCACAATCTTTTTGGTGGTATAGAGAATAAACAGGAACATCATTTGTACAAAGTATATGCGAGCAGTTTCCAAAAGGATTATCACTGTTCTTTTGAAGCTTATGACCAAGAGAAAATATGTATTGATATACCAACAGCGATTTCAGGCCCTTGGACCCATGAGATTGAAAAGGAAGGAATATTTCTCAGCGATAAAGAAGCCTGCCTCTATGGTTCTAAATCCTCAGTGCATTTGTTGATAGGTGCTGATATAGCCGGTAAGCTTTTTACTGGAAAAATCGTGAAATTAGCTTGCGGGTTAGTGGCAATGGAGACGCTACTCGGATGGACTCTTATGGGAAAATTAGAAAATGAAGTGAAAGATGACAGCTACATGACAGTACTGTCTTTGCATGTGAACGACAAAAGCATTAGTGATCTTTGGAGTTTGGACACTATTGGAATATTGGATCCTGCAGATAAGCAAAGTCAAAGGGAAATTGAGAAGGAAACCGAAAAGCTTTTTTTGGATTCTGTTAAACAAGATGAAGATGGTAGATATGTTGTTTCACTACCATGGTTGCAAGATCACCCCGTTCTACCTTCAAACAAAGGTCTTTCTGAGAAAAGATTGAAAAATACAGTTGATAGAATCAAAAATCTTGGAATCCTAAAAGACTATGAAACTGTCTTTGAAGACTGGAAAAAGGAAGGTATAATTGAAGAAATAAGTAGTGAAGACCTAAAGGGATCTAAATGTCATTATCTTCCTCATCGGCCGGTCATAAAAGCCAATTCAACAACTAAGATCAGACCAGTCTTCGATGGTTCTGCAAAATTCAAGGGAAGTCCATCCATAAATGACTGCTTAGTAACAGGTCCAAACCTTGTGGAACTTATTCCATCCATCATAAATAGGTTTCGTATTGGGAAGTATGGTGTTATCGCCGATATACGCAAAGCTTTTCTACAGATTCGGCTGAATGATAGTGACAAGGATTATCTGCGATTTCTTTGGTGGCAAGATGGAGATCCAAATCTTGTAAAAATCTACAGACATTGCCGTGTAGTTTTTGGGATTAAATCAAGTCCATTCCTTTTAGGAGCGACATTGTGTCACCTCTTAGACAGAGCTCCTGATTGCTATAAGGTAACTGCTGGACATTTAAAGAAATGTATGTATGTTGACAACTGTGTGGCTAGTGTTGAAAGCGAGGCTGACTTGACAAAGTTTATACATGAATCCAAAGAAGTCATGGCTCTCGGAAAGTTTGATTTACGTGGCTGGCATCACAACCTTTGTGAGTCATCAGGAGACATTTGTAATAAATCCCAAGATGTTTCTCCCTCCTTACAAGATGTTCCAGTTCTTGGTCTTCTTTGGAACATTGAAAGAGACACATTAAAAATTGATATCAGAGATGACACGCAGAGACAATCTGTAAAAGTAACAAAGAGATATATTCTCTCAAAATGTCACAAAATATTCGACCCTATTGGAATTACAGCTCCCATAACTTTAATTCCAAAGATATTGCTCCAAGAAACGTGGAAGATTAAAGCTAATTGGGATGATATTCTTCCAGAAGAAATTGTGCATAAATTTGAAAAATGGGACAGACAGTTACATCAGTTAAACAAACTAGAAATACCAAGATGGATTCAATGTAATATGAACTCAGAGCATAGTTTGCATGTGTTTTGTGATGCTAGTCAACAAGCCTATGCTACTTGCATTTTCTTAAGATCTGTGAACCCACATGAAGTTTCTTGTCATTTAGTAGCAGCAAGATCACGAATAGCGCCTCTTAAAAATATTTCCATTTCCAGATTGGAGTTATTGGGTTGTTGTATTGGCGTGAGACTTGCCAAAACTGTTTGCACTGATTTAGAAGAGCTTGGTAATATACCTGTTTATTACTGGTCAGATTCGATGAACTGTTTGTACTGGATTAAAAATGATGATCAATGGGCAACGTTTGTGATGAATCGAGTAAGGGAAATTAGATCAGGCAGTGATCCTCATAGTTGGAATTACGTACCTGGAAATTTAAACCCAGCCGACTTACCTTCACGAGGCTGTTCAGTTAGCACACTGATAGCTCGAAGATGGTGGGAAGGTCCGGCCTGGTTAAAAGAGGAAGAAAAAATGTGGCCAAAATCTAATTTATTTCCTGACAAGAATATCGTAAATGCGGAAAAGAAAAAATCCGTTGTCGCTTCTCTATTTGTGTCAAATTACATTAGAGAATTCTTAGTGAGATTTTCATCGTTTGAGAAGTTGATAAGAATTACTGCATGGATGATCAGGTTTTGTAGAAATAGTAGACTTGCAAAAGTTTGTCGTGTAACAGGTGTGCTGACTCCTAACGAACTTGAGGAAGCAGAAACAAAAATCCTGCTGATTGTTCAAAAGACATCATTTGTTTCCAGTAAGAACGAAGGACTAAAAAATATGCAATATGTTGTTGACCAAAATGGATTATTAAGAATGAAAACCCGATTAACATTTCGAGAAGATACTCAAGATTTCAAGTTTCCAATAATTCTTCCTTCAGATCATCCTGTTGTTACAAGTTTAATTATGTCTAAACATAAAGAACTTTTGCACTGTGGTATTCAGACGCTAATTGCAAATCTGAGAGAGAAGTATTGGATTTTGAAGTCTCGGAAAACGATTAGAAAAGTTCTACGCAAATGTGTTATTTGCAAAAGATTCAATGCCAGACACAGTGAAGTAATGTTTGCACCTCTTCCTGAGGATCGAATTAAGGATGCTTCTTGTTTTGAAGTCACTGGAATAGATCTGGCTGGACCAGTCTTTCTGAAAGATGGAAGCAAATCATGGATAGTGTTATTTACATGCGCAGTATTCCGGGCTGTGCATCTGGAACTTGTCTCTTCTATGTCCACTGATAAATTTTTACTTGCACTCAGAAGATTTATAGCTCGACGAGGGAGACCGGCTATCATTTATACAGATAACGGTAAAAACTTTGTAGGAACCGAACATCTTCTAAGAAAGGTAGACTGGGATCAAGTTGTTACTAATGGAGCTGAAAATAGAATCATTTGGAAATTTATACCCCCTTCTTCTCCCTGGTGGGGAGGATGGTGGGAGCGTCTTATCGCTCTTGTAAAAGATCTTCTTAAAAGAGTATTGGGGAAAGCAAGCTTAAGGTATGAAGAGTTAAATTCCTTATTGTGTGAATGTGAAAACATTGTTAACTCTAGGCCCATCACATACGTGTCAGATGACGATGAGCTTGAACCATTAACACCGTCTATGTTTATGAGAGACTTAGTTCAAGGAGGTGTACCTGATTTTGATAATTTGGAATCTACCAGTCTTCAAAAAAGACACATGTATAGATTGAAACTTCGTGAAGATCTACGTAAACGCTTTAGGCTGGAGTATTTAGGTCATCTAAGACAAAATACAAACAAAATTAGAAAGGCTGACGGTATTAAGGTGGGAGAAATAGTTCTGATTGAAAATAAAAATTTAAAAAGACTCTATTGGTCTTTAGGCAGAGTTACCGAGACTTTTCCTGGTAAAGATGGCATTACACGTCTGGTGAAAGTGAAAACAGCTATTGGTGAAAAATTACGTCCGGTGCAAAGTCTGTATTCACTCGAAATAAATGCAGTTTCTTCAGAACCTTTTCGACATCGAACATCAAAGCGTACAAGAAAACTTTCTCCATCTACGGGAAAAAATCTAAGAAGCAAGACTGCTGATCCTGTGAAATCTAAAGTCGATCACCAACCTTTACTGAACCAGAAAACCAGATTGGGACGAGAGATTAAAACTGTCAAGAGACTTAATCTTTAATTTCGTAATTTAGTTTTGAATTTTCAAATTCAAAAGGTGGGAGTGTCGCGTACGCTTACGAAATTATACAACTCAACTCCAGTGTTTATGTTCCTAAGAAACAACTTCTACTTTCACTGTACATAAGATGTAAACATTAAAATGGTTGTGTTTTTTCTAAGTTCTCCTTTTTATTCCTGTTTGAGAGTGTGAATGTCTTTGAAATTATGTTTTTCTGCATATATTCACTTGTGATAAAGGTCCTATCTTATTTTACGAGTCAAAAGAATCTGATGAATCAGCGATTAAGTAGTTTTAGCGACGCAATTTATTTTGCTTTTGTATTACGGAATTGCTGATGCAACAAGTACTTTTTAAAATGATTGATTCGTTGCAAATGAAACTTCAGTCCGAAGTACAAACAAAACAAGCCAAAACTGGAAAAACAACGGGCCAAAATAACAGTCAAATCTACAAGAAAAAAGATTACAGAGCAAATTATCAATAAGAAAAGCAGACGACTTTGTAGTTCCGGCTCAGGTGTGTCTAGTTGTCATCACACGGCGTCATCAGCACGTGGTGTTTATTTGTCTACCTGATGACGTCATCTACTACTGCTCTATGGTTTCCTGTTGAGTTGAAGAGGAGAACCCAAGACAACATACTCTAAATAAAGTAAAGCATAAATGCCAGGTATAATGTAATATATGTTTTCTCTACAACTCAACCGAAAAACACAAAATGTCGCTCACTATGAAAGAGTTGTCTTCGCTTCTTAAGTACATTTTTTTTCATTTATATCATTTGAAATCACAATCAAACTTATTTAAATGCATTTTATGTATCGTATTTTCAAAATGTTTCTGTTAAAATGATTTTGTTTGCATTGTTATTATTTTGTTGTTTGTTTAAAAGATAGTCGTGTTTATGATTTTTCCAATTGTATCATACGTTAAACGCAGTATTAATATCAAAATGAATTAATTAATTTTGATTGAATAAGAACTGTATCCTTTCGAACTAAGCCTCTCTGTTAACTAGTATTTCAACTATTACGTTCTATGCAAGTTTTAAAAGTTACATTTATAAAGTCATCAATTTCAGATCAGACCAAATGTAAAACTATTTTATCAAAATGATAAAAAGTAAAAGAAAGACGACAGAGTTTTTTTTAAAGGAACGTGAAGATGAACAGGTCTCGGCTAGATGAATCAGATTCATTAAACAAGTTAGACGAAGTAGACAAAGGGAAGGATCGAATATTTTTTGAAGTTATGACTAAAAAAAACTCAAGGAACCAACATTGATGAGGCAAAAGTGAGGTCTTTCATATTCCAATGTTTATTTTAGTATATTTATAATGTTCCATATCAAAATCATGCTCGTCAAAATTTGCCCCGTATTTTCAGCAGGGCAAACGCTATATAAATGCCGAGAATGGGTTGGATTATAAAGGTTGAACTCATTGGTTGGATTATGAAGGAAAAAAAATAAGTTTTATAAACTTTAGAAAATAAAAGAACTAACAAACTTATGGTGCAATTTATATAATTTTTTCATTAACTTCCAAAGTTAATTGTGGAGATATTAGTGATGAATGAAGCATTTGCTTGAACTGTAACAGCATTTACATCAGGTTTATTTTAGAGGTATCCTCGATTTTTTGTCTGTGTCTGAGCAGAACAAGTTATTGGCGCCATGTAGGCACAAATAACATTCTACAAGAAGTTGCTGTTTTGCCAAAGACAATCAAGCCCCAAATATATGATACATTTTCATTATTTAAAAATTATTAATCAATAAGCTATTTTTAAGGCTAATAATTGAGCTCTTAAAGCCCTGTAAGATTTGAAAGAAATGTCTTGGAGCATTGCAGTGAATTTTTTTTTCAAAACTCATTTTGTGGTTCTGCAAAATAGTGTTTTTCTTTTTATTATTATTTTTTCTTCTATGCATTTTCAAAAAGTTGCTTTTAAAGCTCCAATTTTACATAATTTAATATAATTCAAAATTTTTTGCTATAGTGTCCTAGAAGAAGAAGGTCTAGGGCAACGTGCATTTGAAAATGTTGCATCAAGCTTTCATCATAGTTTCAACAAACAAGACCACTATCGAGTTGGTGCATCTCTTGTAAGTATTTTTTTTTTTTTTTTTTTTTTTGAGGCCATAAGTAGAATTAGTTTTCAGGAGTGGAAAATCTGCTCCCAACTGGTCCCATTTTTAAATCCTCCTACATTCTACTCCCAAAATGGCGAAATTCGCCAATTCTGCTCCCGGCTGCTCCGAAAATAAAAAATCTAATGTTTCGTATTTAAAATTCTACCCAAATTACTCATAGTATTACAAAGATTACTACATTCTGTTCCAGTAACTGAAATTTGCTCATTTTTTCCCGACCTACGGCAGAAAATAAAAAGTTGCAATTTTTATTTGTAACAGCCCACCAAAAAGTTTTCCCATCTGAAAAAAATTTGTACCGACTTTGGGCAGCTATGTCATTAAATTGTGAACTATTTCTTACTTTTTCATCATAGCTCAGGCGGTTTTAGGGGTAGACACCCCTCTTTTTGCCACATCTTCCACATTTCCCTACTAATGCATTGAACTGGAAGTTCTAACGAATTAAACATGTGTTTAATGAGAAAGTACCTTTCTTGCTAATATATATATTTTAAAAAAATAATATTTTTTATGCATTTAAGATACTTAAAAAAATGAATTTCTCTAATTGCTATTTTTTTTAATTTCTAACTCATATAAGTAAAACCTGTGTTTTACAATCTTCGCAATACCGTGCAAGTGCTCTGATAATTACACTTCCTCAAAACATCTATCCTTTTGCATCCTAAGACTATTTCAATTATAATGGAAAATGTAACTCACGTTAGCCTATGCTACTTTAAAGCAATTTATTTTATGCTTTATTTTTATTGTCTATGTATTATTGTTTAAAACTTCAGTTTATATTGCTTTTTTAAGTCTTCCAGTATTAGAATTAATGTATAAATAAGCTACAAACTGATGCATTGTAATGCATCTTTTAATGAATAAAACAAGTGTTTCATTTGTAATTACTTTTTGCTATACATTTTATCAACGAAATTTTGATTGACTTTGAAGATTAGAATAGTTTTTTTTTTTTTTTTTAAACTGCATTTATGCTTGAGATTTCAATTATTTTGTAGCTTGCAAAAGTTTCAATCATTTTGAAAGTCAGAAGTTATTTTAATGGAAGCTAATTTGAATTGGCTTATTTTATTTTTATTTATTTATTTATTTTATTTTATTTATTTATTTATTTATTTTTTTTTTTAAATCAGTAGATAGATAATTACAAAAATCAGTTTCTTATTTTCTATTTTTCTCAGCTAAAGAAACCACCAAGTATTATTATTTTTAGTTCAAAAAGAGCTCGAATTCTATTGGGAATTAGGTCTTTATAAAAATGTTGAATTGCTCAATCTAGAGCAGGGTTCGTACGCTCCTTACAAACTCCTTATAAACTCCTGCTCTTTAACAAAAGAAAATAAGGGCCCTTCAAACTCCTGAATTTTGCCATTATCTCCTTACAAACTCCTTATTTTTTATTCTGTTTATGCATGTTTTTTTTCTGTTAAGTATTTTGTTCTACCACTAATCCCAAAGGGTGAATTGTGTTCGAGTATTATTCCTGAATTCCGGTATTTTTCGTAAGTTAAAACAGGAAATCCAGTATTTTTCGTTATGCTTTTATCTTCCCACATCCAAAATTTTTTTCCTTACCCCAAATTTTCCACGCTTATATCGATTATAATTAATAATATGCATCATCGAGACCTGTTAAAATGACAGTCTAAAATTGTTTTGCTTTAATACATTCTTTTATTTGCCGCTTTTATACTTTTGATGCCTTCATTTTTAATAATGCAATCTCTTTGCATCCGGTTTAAGAATCAAATTCTCTTGATTTTTGATTTTTACTTTGCTTTGCTGAGAGGCAAATAAGTTTAATGTCTTTTTATTTTTATTAAAATTGAAAATAAAAAATTTTCAAGCGAAATTCTGTGTTTTCTATAAGAGTTTAAAAATTAAAATTGAAATCACTTTTTGTTTAAATTAGTCTTCAATTACGTTGATTGCTATTAATAATATGCTTATCACAGAGCTTTAAAATGTAAATTATGATTATCTTAATTTAATACATCCTTAAATATGCCATTTTTTTCTTTTTTGTTTGTTTAACGTGTTCATTATGGAAATCGCGATCTCTTTGCATCCGCCATTCAAAATGTACGTTTTGCATTTATGATGTTTACTATTCCCTGTCAAGAAGTAAATAACTAAAATTTCATTTTATTTTTTTGTTTAAATCATCAAGTTGAAAAGTTTTAAGCAAAATTCTGTGCTCTTTAAGAGTGTCAATCGTAAAAAAGTTTAAGAAATTTGAAAGTTATTTTGGCCCCTACTTTCTTATCTATAATTTATTTCAACAAAAATATTAGCTTATTATTATTTTTATTTTGATATTTTTTTATGTGGATTCTAGTTACAAAATTATTAATAAGTGTCTTGTTTTTTAGGAAGTACTAATTTTCAATCAGTCCTTTTTTTAACATTTTTTTTTTTATTTATTTTCAAACTAAAATATTTTATAATGGTTAACCCCTTCTTCGGTATTT
Source organism: Uloborus plumipes (assembly GCA_038373865.1). Lineage (NCBI taxonomy): Eukaryota > Metazoa > Arthropoda > Arachnida > Araneae > Uloboridae > Uloborus > Uloborus plumipes. The sequence continues at coordinate 29,919 of JAXGGA010009141.1, read as the reverse complement.
GAATTTTATTTTGAGTCGACTAATGTTCAAGAAGCGATAAATGAATATTTTTTACTTTAAATTTAATGTGTAATGCAACGTATTGTTGGAAAATATAAATAATACAGGACTTGCGAATTTTGAGAAAGTACTAACTTTTAATCAGTCTTTTTTTTTTTTTTTACATATTTAATGATTTTTTTTCATTCATTCCAAAAAAAAAAAAACATTTTTCTATGGTTTACCCCCCCCCCTCCCCTTTCAGTATTTGAATTTTGTTTAGAATCGGCTAACATTCATTTGACTTTCAATGTAGTGTGTTTTTCAATATATTGTTGGAAAAAATAAATAATATGAGACTTGTGAATTTGATTTTTTTTATATGTTGTTAAAAAACGTATCTTTCCACTCGAAAACACTCCTTAAAATTTGAAATTAGCTCCTGCAAAACTCCTTAAAAGCTCCTTACTTTTAATTTTCAAATTTGAGTATGAACCCTGTAGAGTCATTTTTTATGCAATTTCTCAGTAAATTGCTATATTCTGTATTACACATAATTTTCATTATTTTCCGATCTTTGCTATGTTATACCTGATTTTAATATAAAGATTTAATGCTTCTTGTTCCTATTTTATTTATTTATTTATTTTTCAAGTTTGTAATGTTTTTTATTTTAATGAAGGTTCTACTGCTACAAAATGAAGATCTGCTTCCTTCCAGAGAGCAAAAGTTAATGGCTGTATTTCTGTTATATGAAATGTATCGCACTGAACCTATTCAAGCAAATCCATTTGCATCTGTATTTGTTCATTTATTGGTAAGCTTCGGTATTTTTCATACATGGTGCTTAAAGTAATTATACAGCCAATGAATATACTTAAATTTATTTTGTCTGGACTATTTACAGAAAGATGGCTAATATCAGTTTGCGTATAATATAATACTTGGTCAATAATATTGAATCAAAATATTTCTACGATTGCTAAAATTTTTTTTAGAATTTTTCTTGCAAATGAATAAGTTTTCTTTTTTTAACTAAATTTAAAAATATTGTTAAAAGAAAATATGTGGTGCATATCATTCCAACATTTGACTGAAGGAGTTTTTTGTTTGTTCTGATCCCCGAGACCAGCAGAGCTAGATCAGGTCCATGAGTCTGTTCAACCGTAGAAAGTCAAGAACCATCAAGGGTTTTGGATAAGATCCAATTTGGAAAGCCCCAGACATGATAAAATATACTCAGGGGAGGCCTGAGCGGAAGAGCACTTAGTGCACATCTCGAAGGTTCTAGTTCCGTTAATGAACGTCATTGTCAGTAGATGGCTGCTAAGGAAACGGGAAAGAGCAGTTTGGTGTTTTCTGCTGCCTTTTGCCATCAGAGCGCCGCCAGGGCGATCACTTTGATACCATCGTACGTGTGATTCTTCAGCCAATTGGCGGAAATCAGCCAATTTGATTAGCATACTTCCATCCTTTACTGATCTGCCTTTAAAAAATTCCTATCCGCTCTAAAATTTGTATTCCATTCAAACTTCCCATATTCCTAGACGAAGATAATGGGAAGGCGATTCCGATCTATCCAGCTTTAAAATGTAGCATTCTTTGCTTGCTTGGTTTTGGTTAGAATTTCTTTTTGAAAAAAAAAAATTTAATTAAATAAAACAGTTGGAGAAACCAAAATGATAAAAGTTAAAAATAAAAAAAAATTAATTTTATTGTAACTTTTATCATTTTGGTTTCATAAAATTTTTTATAAAAGTTTAACTAAATGCATTTAATAGGACTTTTTCCCGTCGAACCAACCAGTCACGGCGTGTCAAATATTTTCAGCCAAATTGTTGCAAAAATAATCACATGTATGTACCATGGATGCTTTGGCGGTTTCAGCCAAGCTGCCCCATTCTCTGCCCTGGAAGTTGAGAATAGTTCTGTAAACGTAAGAGGGGTCCTTGGCACCGTGATCTCGCTGGCACCAGCTCTCACCAAACTGTCAGCAAGTTTGTTTCCCGCAACTTCCACGAGAGAAGGACTGAAGGAGTAGGCTGTACCACTAGTGTAATCACAAAAACAAATTTTCCAGTTTCAACTGGGCCAATAGGATTGAAAATGATTTGCAAAGTTTTAGCTCAATTGGATGCCTCAAAGTAATGCATGCCTCAAAGATAATAAATTTTGGAAAGAAGTGATATTTCGCAAAACAAAACATATTTTTTGAAATAAAAACCATTCATCCTCAAAAAACTGGTTCTTATCTCACTTTATAACAAATTTTATTCTCCTACAGTCTCATCCCATCAATTTTTCTCTGTAATTTGCAGAATGGTATTGACATTTCTTAGAACAGGTTATATAGTGGATAGCATCACAAAAGGGCTTTCACATAAAAAGTCTAAAAGCATTATAATGTTCATTTACATTTGTTGACGTATTGTTTCCTTCATTTTGTGTGTAAAAAAGATTTCAGTTAGGGCATTTTTTGAAAGTAAATGTTACAATTTTCAGATTTAAAATCGAGGAATGGGAGAGTTAAGCAGAAGAAGCGAAGAGTAAAAATGGATAAAAGCTGAAATGTAATTGTTCAATTTTACTGCAAATTTATACATTATTACACTTTAAAAGTACCAATCAAGGTGATAAAGTTTTAGATATGGTAACCTTTAAGAAATCAGGAAAAAATTGCTCACATTTAGATGAAATTTATAATAGATACTGCCTTATTCTTTGCCTTTTGTCAAAGGATTTTAATCCTCTGTCAACTGTATCACTAACACCGCTTAAGCCATGTTTTAGCTTTTAAGACATTGATTTTCAGGCAATGCATTGGAATCAGTATTTAAAAATGTTTCAATTCAGATCTCTTAAAATAATTTAATTCCTGAAAAAAAAAATATGAATAAATCAACTTCTATGTTCAATAAATGACTAGTCCATCAGCGCCTAGTGTTGTCATTTGCAGACGCTAAAAAACTGCCATTTTTACTTCTTTTAAGTAGTAAAGAAAGTATTGTGATCGCGAAAAAAAATTCACTCAAATTTTGGTCTAAATTTTGATTTTGCTCTTCCCCGAATGAATGTTCAGTAGTTTTTTTGACCTGTCAGCACGTGCATATGTACCTACCAACATACCTACCTCTATATTAACAGCCGAAAAATCCTTTTCAATTACCCCCGAGTTAATTACGACGAGTTTTCTCATGACGTCTGTATGTACGTATGTATGTATGTCGCATAACTCAAAAACTATGTGCCGTAGAAGCTTCTAGTTTGGTATGTAGGCTCTGAGGATGGTCTAGGTGTGCACCTCTCCTTGTGGTTGCATTCGAACGTTCCCATGGGGGTGTTTTACCCCCTTTTTGGGTAAATCAGTGTTAATTTCAATGCAGACTCAAGTGATATGAATTGGCGCGACCACTTGGCGATATGTCGCCAAGTTTTTGGTCACCAAGTGTTTGACACCAACTTGGCGACATATCGGGAAGTTGGTGACAAATTTGGCGAAAAAAATTATTTTTTGAATTTGGGTTCAACTTGGTGCTATTGCCGATATTTTGTGAAAAATTCACTGAATGATATTAAAAATTAAAATTGGCAATATTTAGAAAATTAACCATTGTAAAACATTTTTTGCATTGTTTTAGGGGTGTAAATATTTGAATTGTTACCATGCTCACTCCAAGCACTTTTTTAAACACTTAAGGCAACTACTAAGAAATTTACACTTAGAAGGAAATAGTGTGGGGTCCATGCCAGATTTTTATTTTTAAACTTACTTCCATCTTTATTCATAATATTTCATCCTTTTCTACCAGAGCATTTTATTTTGGAGATAGTGTTTTGTATTTTATTTGATTCTCTATTGTTTATTTGTCTCAATTTTTATGAATGTGATAGGAGTACATATTGATGTTTGTCATGGAGGACGTGTTTTATACTCTTAATTTATTTTTTAATTGTTTTCATGTTACATTATTTTAAAATTGATTTTGCTTTCTTTTTTAAATGAATTGTGTAAATTTTGCAATTTTGTCCACTCGTGTTTAGCATCCTCCTGAAGAAGTAAAATCAAAAACAACTGGACGAATGACCAAAAGACCATGGGCTTTACCACGTTTGACCAACTCTGAAAAGTATTTTCTATCCCAGTTAATATCAATGCCAACTAAAGATGTAAGTTTGTCTTACTGTTCTCAAGTCAGATTTTTAGTACAATCCATTATTACTTCCTTTTATTATTTTTTTAAGTCTAACCTATTATACTTTTGTGTTTATTAATGTTTTATTGCCCAGTGTTTTTAATTTATGATCACATTTGTGAATGTTTTTAATTATATTTATCACCTTAATGTAGGTAATAGATGTCTTCTCAGGGCCGCCGCTACCAACGATGGGGCCCGGTACCAATTTTAATGCCGGGCCCCCATGCACCCCCCCCCCCCCCCCAATTGCATATTTTCATGCCATCGTTTCAGCACATTTGCAATTGTAAAAAAAATAAAGGAGAAAAAGAAATCGGAAAAACTTTTTTTTAGTTACGAAAGTATGCATCTGATTTTATTTTCACGTTTTTTGTATATCACCAGATGATTTTAAAAAGCCGTACATTTTCCTTTTCGCAAGCGTGTTTCATTCATCTCCATATATTATTTCTCTAAGCCGAATCCTATACCCGGTCGAAACTCGCTCATTTCTTTATCGAATTGCATGAAAATTTATGATTTTGAAGCTTATCCCGCGGGCTATTGACGAAAATTAGACCCACCCTCTAAAAAGTGTCGGTTCGTTTTTTATTCGAACTTCAATTTTTGGGCACAAAATTGACTCTATCTAGCAAAATAATTGTCGTATCGTCTCCATTTTGATTTCATTCGAAAGATTGAAAAAAATGCGTTCTTTAGAACGTTTCTTCGCTAGCGCCGCGTAACGAGAATCTCGAAAATCCACGTTTAAGCGACTTATAAGCGATTGAAGTTTGAAAAGGTTAAATTTTTTGCTCAACTGTCAAAATCGTTACATTGTTGCTCAAATCAATTTTAAATGCGACATTTCAAGCCAAGGCTTAGCTCGGTAAACCTTAATTGTAACTTTTATTGTTTCAAAATACTATGGTAGTTTTGCGATAACGTTAGTATTTAGTTTAGTAGTAGCCTTGGGTATTTGATTTTAATATAGGGTATCACTTTTGTAGTAGTTGTAAAAGTGAACGTGTCTTTGATCTCTTTGAAAAGTTGTCAGAACGACGGCAGTTGATGGCGATGTTGTGCAAACGTACAAGATTACACTAACTTACGCTGGACTTTTCTTTATAGATTTCGACACTGCGCTGCAACTTCGGGCAGATAATGAAGCCAATAAAAATTGTCGTATTAAATTTTAAGTTTAGAGTTTTTTTTTTAATGCGGAATTCTGCACGGGTCACCTAGTTAGTGTTTGTACTAGCAATTGCTTCATATTGAGAATCGGCAATGGAAAGCGAGATTTTTTTTTTAATGAAATTATTGACACTATTACTGGAAAAACATGTTCATAACCTTACGGGCCCCCCAAAGCTCCGGGCCCGGGTACTAGAGGTCCAGTATTCCCCCCCAAACGGCGGCCCTGTGTCTTCTAAAAGCATTGATCCCTTTTATGCAAAAAAGCTTGTTACATAGTTGCAAAATGAGGAATTTTCTTGAAAGCACGAGGCTTCATAATTTTAATTATCTTGACTGTTGAAATTTTTGGTTTTAAGGTTAAGCTCAATTATTTTCCAAAATAGTGTGGATCTTAAAAGTATGTACATGCACAAAACAATTTAAAAATCAAGTAACTTCAGTGCTTGGTTTTTAAGGGAGGCCTTGAAATATAATTACAAATAAAATACCTATGACATTTTTTCAATAAGTTAAGAATCAAAGACTATTATTTCTATCTTACGGACCTAGAATACATTATCATATATTCTTGGTCCATAATATAGAAATCCTAGCCAAATATCTATAAAAATGAGTTAAAATATTACATGTGTTCAAGTATAAATGAACATGCACACACATCATGCTTTTTCATGTCACAGATAAAATCAAGATTTAATACGTTTCCTTTTGCATTTTAGCTGTTCAAAAAGACTCCTTTGCAAGTTATTCAGATGGATGTTTCTGATATGCAGGTAATGTTTAAGAATTATATTTCAATGTTATCAGTTTTTTTTTTTTTTTTTTTGCCACTGTACTGCAACTTTTGCATGTTTTAAACTAAGTATCATAATTTTTATAAGTTACCCTTTTAACAAAAAGACATTTGATTGAATTTTTTGCTTTCTGTAAAGAATTTCGGATTTTGTGTCAATTTGTTCTTGTTCTGCTGTTGCTTATAATGCTAATGAAAATGTTTATACTTGTCTCTATCTTTTCTTTAAGAAAGTAAAATGTAAGATTGGAGCTAAATCAAGTTTTACTGCCTGGGAAGGGAAAAAAAAATTTAATCACCTTGCCCACCGGCTTGTTTGTTTTATTTTTCAATATAATTTGAGCAAAATTTTAATTAAATGTTTTAAAGTTTAATTTTTTATATATGGTCAATATTTTCACTGTCAGCTGCTAACACGCTCTTAATTTTTTGCTTGATATTTCCAAGCATTGATTAATTAATAATTCATTAACAAAACGTAAATTATTTTTCCTCCATCAGTTTTAGAAAAGCTATCTTTAAAAAATTTTGATTTCTTCTTGGCTTTGTGCAATAAACGAATATCCTGTTCTTCTCTATCAAAAGGAAAAAAAGGAAACGTGACTATAGCTTTATTACCCTTTTGTATGAGATATATATCAGCATAAAATATGCAAAGTTTGAGAGCAAAGAAATAAATCTTGAAAGTTTTAACATTGTTACAGCCATGTACAGATTGCAACCACCAAGTATTTATAACACTTGAGTTCATATTCCTTCATCTGCAAGTTAGAACCCGGCTATCCACATGAGGAGAAATTAATTGCCAAATGAAGGGGGATCTGTATTTGGTGTTATAGTGAAATTAAATTATGTGTCTAACTAAGCTTACATACCTAGTTCAAAGTTAGACTATTTTGCTCTATAAACAGTAGTAGTTAAAACTGCTTTCATATGGACAACAAAAATGAAATCCTAAAATGCTCTTGATTTCTCTTTATCCTATGGCGACAATCATACCAAACCAGGATCACGAATATCTTTAACGGTCTCATGATTTGTAAATTTATAATCAGCTTTACAAATTAATTTTTCCTAATTTATTTGAGCCTACATTTTCCTTTTTACTGAATCACATCATGTATGACGACTTTTTTTGATATCATTGGATCCTATTTCTTTATAATTTTTTGCTTGTGAAATAATCAGTTAAAATACTCCTTCAGCTAGAATATATTATTGGATTATTTTAAATATCTTCCTTTTTAGCCTACTTTCCCGTTAAAAATAAAAGAGACGAAAAAAGCATTAAAATTGGCTTAAAGCATCTAAAAAATGTCGCCAAGTCCAAAAAAGTCAAAAAGAAACAAAAAAATGAAATAAATATCGAAAAATTAAAAATTTGAAAGTAGGGTATTGAGATGGGGAATTTGTGTCGGTCGGTCTGTCTGTCCCCCCCCTAATAACTTTTGAATGAACATTCCGATTTGGACAAACTTTTTTTTGTTGGAAAGATCTCGGCGAGTACAGCTCATTCCCTTATTTGATTTTTCGATTTGAACAATTTTTGGTTCAACTTTGAGCCGTTCAAACAACCGGTCCCGCGATACTAACTTTTGAATGAACAGTCCGATTTGAACAACTTTTTTTTGTTCTGAAGGTCTTTTCAAGGATACTTCATTCCCGTATCTACATTTTCGATTTGAACATTTTTTCGTTCAACATTGAACCGTTCAAGCAACCTTTCCCCACCTAATAACTTTTAAGTGAACCGTCCGAATTGAATAAAGTTTTTTTTGTTCGAAAGATCTTATCAAGAGTACTTTATTCCCGTTTTTAAATTTCCGATTTGAACAATTTTTCGTTCAACATTGAACCGTTCAAACAAGCTCTCACCCCTAATAACTTTTGAGTGAACCGTCCGATTTAAACAAACTTTTTTTTGTTCGAAAGATCTCGGCAAGGATACTTCATCCCCGTTTTTAAATTTCCGATTTGAACAATTTTTCGTTCAACATTGAACCGTTCAAACAAGCTCTCACACCTAATAACTTTTGAATGAACAGTCCGATTTAAACAAACTTTTTTTTGTTCAAAAGATCTCAGCAAGGATGCTTCATTACCGTATTTAAATTTTCAGTTTGAACATTTTTTTTGTTCAACATTGAACTGTTCAAACAACCTTTCCCCACCTAATAACTTTTAAGTGAACCGTCCGAATTGAATAAACTTTTTTTTGTTCGAAAGATCTCGGAGAGGCTCATTCCTATATTTCACTTTTCAATTTGAACCATTTTTCGTTCAATGATGAACCGTTCAGAAAACATTTTAACATGAGCGCCTACGGAGAAATTTAAATTGAATGTTGATTCTGAACTTCAAGGCGGATTTCCTTCAAACTAACTTTGTAAGAAAATGGTTTTGATAAATAAGGTATTGTAAAGTACTTTTTTGAATAATCTTCTGTGAGGACTCTGATTCCGACTCCGACTCCGCAAACATGGCGGAAATGCAGGCTCAGAAAAAATGACTGACTGGGCAGACGATTTTTTGTTTATTTATTTATTTGTTTTGTTTAATTTATTATTATTTTTTTTTATCAGACGATTTTTTTTGTTAACAAAAATTTTTCATTCACGAGAGCATTTTATTCCTTATTTATATTTAACAACTGGCAACGGATTAAAAATGAAATTCAAGACATTTTATTAACGAACGAGTTTTTTTTTCTTTCTTTGATAAAATGTGTTTTGAAGTTCTTTGTACTTTTATTTTATTTATTTATTTTTTTTTTCTTTTGAAAACGATTGTGGAATTTTTCTACGGAAGAACTATAGCAGTTACATTCTTTTAAAGGTGCGACAAAACTTTATTGACTCGTTTATTTACTTTTTACGTGTCTATTTTATCTGATGAGAGGGGTATATTTTGCTTTCAGAAATCAGTTTTAAGTGCAAAAAGATATGTTTGACATAATTTTTAGTTTTAGATAATCAAGAGAATATTGATCAGATGCTACAATGCCTATGTCGATGTACGAGAAAGTAGGCTCGTTTAGTTCTTGACAGAACTTCTTGTTTCACTTGAAGAGTTGAAAGATATGCTTTATTGTTGGCAAGAAATTCAGTATTTGTTTTATATTTTGACAACAGTGGGTTGGGAAATTTAATTGATACTTTTATTAAATGAATCTTTGAGCATGAAGTGTCACTGTATTTTGTAGCAAAGTTTATGTAACTAGATTTTTATTTACTAAACTATTTGTATTTTTAAAGTCATTTGATGTGAGTGGTCTTCAAGTTGCTCTTGCGGAACGTCATTCTGAAATGTCGCAAACTAGCAAAAGTGGAATTCCAGTCGTTTTCCCTTATCCTGATGATAAACCGATGTAAGTATTTCATTGTTTCACATGTTCCTTTTTAAAAATGTATGTTTAATATTGATTTGCTCTTTCAAACTTCTTTGCTATCATAATTAAATAATACTTGTTGCTTGAAAGGAATATGCATTTGCATGTAACATGGCTTGTATGCCTTTAAATCCTTGAGAACCTGAAAATGTATCTTTAGTCCAGGAATTTCATTATTTGTTTTGAACAGGATATGCAAAAAAAGGGCAATTTTTTTTTTTTTTTTGCTGTCCCTGTTCGCGGAATTTTTCCAATTTTATTTGTTAACTTTGAAAATCCAATTTCGCTCAGAAAAATCTGATTTTTTTTTTTTTTTATTTATTTTTTTTAGCTTTAACCGGCATCAAATTTTATGCATTGCAGAATTTGACCTTTTTAAATATTGTATTTCCACACAATTAAATCATCTTTTAATAAAAATCTTGTTTTGAAAAGTGCCAATCATCCAGCTTGTGCTTCGTCAAAAATCACATTAAATTCTTGAGATTTCATTCCTTTTACAGTACTTTCTTATATTGTATCTTGCAGTTCTTCAAATTTTTAAAGCTATTTTAACGTATGCTACCTTACATTTGCCAGTTTTATTTTTTTTATTTGAAGCGCATTATTATTATTATTATTTTTTTTTTTTTTGTAAAGTTTCATTTATGTGAGTGACATAGTTGACCACAGCAATATTTTCTAAATCTTCAGCATGAAATATCGGCTCCTTGAAGTTTGTTGTTTGACCGTAATAAACCTGGATAAATTGACATTTAGCTGTTTAGGTTATGTAAACCTAAAATATCAATTTGAAAATTGTAACACATGAAATAATGCAATCTACTTACAAAATAAGATATGCAACTTTGTTTAACCGTAGTTTTACAGTTTGGATGAAAAATAAAATGCTGTATGAATATGTAGGTATATTGGATTTTTTAGTACAAGAATATACTGAAGCTAAAAGATTTTAAAACCTAGACAAGCAAACCTTTGTCGTGAAACTATTATTTGAACCAGTGGTCGAAGTTGAGAGCTACAAGTAGCGAAACTATTGTAGTAGCTACATTTTTCGTAGTTTGTAGTGTAGCGCACTACTTTTTAAAAAAAAGTAGAGTTGTGAGTAGCGCAATACAAAAAAAAATAGTAGTTTGTAGCAATTTCTGGAAACTACTTTTAAATTAAAAAAATAAATAAATAAATAAATAAAGAATAAAAGAAAGAGAACAAAGGAAAAAAACAAGGTTTAATTGACTCTGACTGGTGTAAATCTTGCAGGGGTACAGCAGCGGATGCAATGAGAACTAAGAACTATAAAAATATAAGCTGATCCTTAGAATTATCATTTTGACAAAATACATTTTATCCATTTGATGTCATTAGTTTATTCGCCATCATAATTTTTACATTCCTTCAAATAGTTTCCATATTCTAAAATATTCCCTGGCAAGAAATTTTTATAAAAAATGAAGTTTAAATTATTTCAATCTTTCAACTTTCGATCTTTTCTTGTGGCGAATATCCGTAAAAATTGCAAAAAAAATCTAAAAAGGACAAATTTTAGCAAAAAAAAAAGGAATGGAAAGGAAAAGTAACAAATAAATTCGAAGACAATTCCTAGCTCTATTCCATATTCAAATGAGTTAATTTATTAATGTAAGCGGCTTTTCAAATTTTCTCAGTCAATCCTCAAACAGTTTATGTTTTTTATTTATATATATTTTTTAAAGTAGCGAAGTAGCGACTACAATTCAATAGTAGTTTGTAGTCGCTACATTAAAAAAAAAAAAGTAGTTGTAGTTGTAGTTCGCTACAGAAGAAATGTTTTTCAACCACTGATTTGAACCCTCTTTAGCTGATAGGTGTAATGCTCTTATAGAACTACAATGGAGTTATATGAGTTAAGAGAGTTTAATATCATCAGATCTCTTTTTGACACTTAAAGGTACTATATAAATCTGATTAAATGCTATTGAGTACACATCTCTATAAGAACATGCTTTGGAAGTTACTTCACTTTCCAGCTTTAGAAGTACTTACTACACAAAGTAAACATTTTCTTTCATGACATACATTCTACTTGATGAACACATGCATATTACAGATGCAGGTTTAAAAGATCAGTTAAAGCTTTTCATTACAAAGTTTGAATCAAATATTCAGCTACTTTCAACCAAGAAACAAAAGAAAAACTCCACTATAGTAGCAATAGCATATTGAAGTTTTCAAATACCTTTGTGCTATAGATGTACAGAAAATAACAACGTTACGAATGCACAAATGAGCAGGGATATTGAAGACACGTGCTTCGGCGTTACAAGGAACGCCGAAACACGTGTCTGCAGTATCCCTGCTCATTTGTGCATTCGTAACGTTGTTATTTTCTGTACAATAGCATATTAGTTTTTATGACAACAATTAAAAGTAAAATCATTAAAAAATATGATCTTTTTAATGTTTAAATTAAATATTTAAAAATGTTTCTACTTTCTTCATTTTAGGTGAAGTGGTATTTAACCTTTGTACATAATTGCTCATAAAAAAATAATTTAAGACTAATCTTGTAACAAAATTTTCATTCTTGTGTAAATGCAAATATTTTTTTTTTTCTGTAATCACTTTCATTGAAAAACTAATGACCGTTTTAATACTTTTTAATACTATTATTATTTCTGGTTTGTAAAATACATTGATAAAACTATTTTTAAAAAATGTTATAGTCACATAAAAATTGATATAGTAGATTTTTCAATTGATGTGGCCTGCTTCAATACTGTATAATTTAACTATGTCCTCCAGTGGCAAAAATGTTCCCTATCTCTAGTCTAATTCTACTTAGATAGAGATTCAGCTGCTGACAGAAAATAGAGTTGGTAAGTGGGAAAGTAAGCAGATTCGGCTCTGAAAAGAACTTCTTGTTTAATCATAAGAACTTCTTATTATAATTATTATTATTTCTTTTTTTAAAGGTTTCTTGTTTAGTTATCTTCAGTGGAATGTTCTGAATATTAAGCTTAATGAATTGCTTGGGCAACTTTTTGTTTAACATTTTGCTATTGAGTAAAATGAAAGTTATAAGATTAAGACATAACTTAACCACAAAACTAGTGTGTTCAATTTCATATGTGTGGTTGTGCATTATAATGTTTCTTACTATTCTAATGTACCAGGCAGATGTAAACATTTTATGTCTACAATTTTATTTTTGCAAGCACATTTTGTTTCAATTTAAAAATTAATGAATTTTTTTTTATTATATTTTGCTTTTAAATTTTAGTGAACCTATTGATATTAACAAGCTGAAAAGTATTAGAGAATCTTTGTTATGTGGAACTGATGCACCTGTACAGTCGTGTTTTAAACCAGAATGTATACGACTTGCCCCTCCATTGCATGCCTTTGATGATGAAGTAAGATTTTTTTCCCTAACTTTTTACAGTGTTTGTTTATATGAGCTTATCCTAATTAACTAATTAAATGGATTATTATTTTCTTATAGCTAGTCTGGATGAATCTTACAAATCCTGCAGAACACAAAGTGGCTTGGGATACATCCATGTGTGTAAGCAATACTGCTGGTGTTGAAGCCAAAAGATTAATGGCCAAGGCTTTTAAATCTTCGCTCAATCCTGTACAGTTGCAACAGCTATTATCTGAACTAGAAGTAGATCCTAAATTAGTTTATCACATTGGTCTAACTCCAGCTAAGGTAATATTTTTAATATCTTTTCATCAGAGCAAACAGTTATGTTAGGAGTTTAAAAAATGAGTACAGTTGGAGCTCATTAAACCGCCATCCTCACAGTTCACTAAGAAAGGCAGTGAAATAATCGCTTGCATAGAAATGCAATCTAAATTCGCTCAATAAAGCGCCACCTTGCTATCTGCCTATCGGCATTGATTTTTGACGAAAACTATGCTTGGGGTACAAAAGCAATCTTAAATTTCTAAAAAATTATAATTTATGAGTTTAAGAATAAAAACCATGCGTTAACCATTAATAACTTGGTAATCATTTTCCCAAAACTCTGGAAGCAAAAGGTTAGCCAAAAAAAGATCCATTAGTGACATACTAAAGACAAAACGAAAATGAGTGGGAATAGAAAAACTGAAACATAATCCATTTGCTGTTATTATTCAAAGATCATTTGAGAAAGGAAAATACATACTTTCAAAAGAATTTTCATTGAAACATGCATTTATAAAGGATTTGTGAAGGTAAAACTGGTTAAACTGTCGCCCTCGACTTTCGTCTATTTTCGATCTTTCCCTAAGGTAGGCGGTTTAACAATGTTCGACTGTACTAAATTATTAGCAGTCTGCTCTTCGTGTGAAGTATAATTTTGGAATTAGTTGTTTTCAAAAGTTAGAAACATTGTAAAAAAAAGTTTACCTTTATTGAGAAGTACAAACTTTGATCAGGCCTCTCTAGGTCAACTGTTTGGCCATAGACAAAGTCTCGACATTTGTACTTTGACTCGTAGTTAGTTGGAGTAGCTTTGTTGATTCACCTTCTAGATGGGTTATGCTTCTGCTGATTTGCTGTGGCCTAACTTGTTTAATATATTAGTTTTATTGATTTTAGAATTATTTTATTTGCATACACTGGGTATAATAAATGGGAATTATTTGTAGATTCTTTTCGTAACCTTAACTGATTCAATATCATGCATTTGAATGCATCATCTCCCTTGAAATGTCTGCAATCAAATAGTTTATAGCTGTAATCAAAACAAAAATCTTTATACTTAATTAAAAGTTATAAATTATATTTTTGCTTTAAACCTTTGTTTATTTATTGTCTTGCTTTCATGTTTTTATTTAAAAACTAGATCCCTAAAATATTAAGTGAAACTTTATTCACTTTCTTGATTGTGTTATTTCTTTGCAGCTTCCAGACTTGGTTGAACACAATCCTACTATTGCTGTAGATGTATTATTGCGTCTCATTTCATCTAATCAAATCACTGAGTATGAATTTATTTTTTGCTCATTGTTCAGCTGTGCGTTAGTACATTTCTTGTTACTTAATGAAAGTAAAATGCCTCTTTGAGCTGATACAAATTAAATTAAAAATCTTCTTGGCTTACTGTGCTAAACTATCCTATTGAAAAAGTCTTTCAAACTAAGTAATACTTTTGTGAGAGATATTTTGGGACTCTTGTACAAAGTTTACAAAATGCAAGTAAAACAATAGCCTCAAAAAATAATTTGAAGCTCAAAGCATTTCATTGTAACAGGTAGCTTTCTTTATCTTCATAGTTTGTTTCACTTGCTACTAATGATGGCTTATGTATGGCATAGCTAGAATTTCAATGTATTTCTCCTAAGATTTACATTTGTCAAACTATTTTACCACCAAAAGGTTAATGTTTTTGTAATAATTAGATGTAAAATATAGTTTCAATAATCTGATTCAAGTGACTGTAATATTTACGGCAATATAGCTGAATGAAATTATTCGTGAGTTTGATTGATAAACTGATAGAATCGGTAAATAATTTAACCACTCGTTGGATACCAAGAATAGTGGAATTTGGACAAATCAATAAAAAGAAACACAAAAGGCTCCATCAAAAACTTCAAAGTAGTTACTATTTTTAAATACAGTCGCACCTCATTAAAACAAACTCCTAGGGACATTTAAAATCGGTTTATCTTAGCCGTAGTTTGTCTTATCCAAAGAACAATACTCTATAAACCATAAGGCATGGATTGAAAATGTAGTTTGCCTTAACAGAAATTTGTTTTAAGTTTGTTTTAATTAAGTAGCTTCGACTATATAAGCAGCAGATGTTGAGGAAAATAGATAGACAGATACTTAGCATTTGATTAATATTTTCATATGTTACGAAATTGTGTTTAAAAACTGCTTCCAACCATTTTATTTGTGAGAATAACTTTGAATAAATTTGAAAATATATTTAAAAGAAGCCATTGAATTGCATTATTAATTGTTTGTGGTTGTTGCATGAACAATAATTTGGTGCTTATAAAACATCTAGACTGTTTTTAAGTTTACTGTGGGCAAAGTCCTGTGGCTGAATTTTCAAAGCAGTGAGGCATTTTTTCCCTTGATAACTTAACTCTAGTCTCCTTTATATTCTGAAATCTGTGTTGACATTAAAGGGTCGAAAGACCCTTCTCATTGACTGTTAAAATATATTTGATTTTATATCTAATGATTATATCCAGATAGTAGCTTTTTCCAAACTTCAAGTTTAAACATTTTGATTCCCAATGTCTAATTGAATTGTGATTACATTGTGCACTATGTATCCAATATTTTTGTCCTAAAATCTACAGCTTTCAAATATCTATTTATTGTACTATACATCATTACATTTAATTTAAAATAAAATTATTTTATGTTTTCAGTTACTTCACAGTTCTTGTCAATATGGAAATGTCTTTACATTCTATGGAAGTTGTAAACAGATTAACTACAGTAAGTTCCACATTTAATTTCATGCTCCCTGATTGCTCATTTTACACCTATTATATGTATTTATACTAAATTAATTATTAAGTCTAGTTCATATTTCATACACGCTCATCAGCATAATAACCTTTTGCAAAAAAGTTTACAATTAGTATCAATCACTTTAATTTTCTTAATTCCGATCTCTAATGTTAATAAACTTTATGCTATGAGCACACATTTTATGTGCAAAAAAAGAATGATGAGTGAAAGAGGGTAAATATTCATTGTTTGTGTTATTGTCAAAGCACGGATGAACAGTTTCTGCTTTTTGACAGGTTTTCTCCTTTTAAAATGTGGGAAAAGAAGAAAATCCTCTTTTTTAAGAAAAATTCAGGTTTCTTATTTTTTTTAAACAAACCTTAAATCGAAAATCTATATATAGCACTTAAATTGAATGTTCTTAATGTGTATAATTAACAGACTATGTTTCGGAATCTTGTTGTTATGGTATATAAGCCTTGAAGAAAATTATGGGCTGTGTTTGTGATTTGAATTGTTTTACATCCTGTAAATATTTGTCCTTTTTGAAAGTTTTAAGATATTTTATGACATTTCTATTTTGTCTGAAATCTGTCTTTTAAAATTATTTTTTTAACTTTATCTAAAAGATAATGAAATAATTGCGGTTGTTGCTTGTTTTTGAGAAAATACTAAATACGGTTTAACCTTGCAGTAGTGAGTTCAAGATATAATGATCCTTCAGTTGTAACAAACTAACCTAGTTGGATGTCTTATAAAGTTCAAATAAGAGTATGTATACATACTTTAAAATGTTCCATAAGATGCTAGAAAGAAAATAAAAGAGGTTATAAGGGTTCATTAGCTGAAAAAGAAAACACTTGCTATATAGTCATAGCGATACTCAATTATTGGTTGTGTCCTTTAATTTTAGTTTAAGTTAGTAATATCAATTGTTTTTAAAAATTACAAGAGTATTGTAAAGCACTCATTACTCAAACCTGTCCAACTCCAGTTATAATAAGAACAAATTTGGATAGTTTTGGAAAAAACTGCAGTTATACTTTTGCTTTAAAATTTTTAACAATTGAAATATCTATTTTTAATGCAGAAAATTTATTTCAGTCTTGGAGGTAAGGTTAGAATTAGGCAGTTGAAGTTTATTGTCTGAACCTTGAATACCCCATTCTCACTTTTTTTTTGATAGCATTTAAGTGTTGCATTGAATGTTTCTGTTGAGAAATTTTATGTGAATACAATTACTTTTCGCTAAACTTTGTAATTCATGCTATTAAATGAATTTGCATAAATACTTCAACTACATGACACCAACTAAAAATTATTGGATTTCATTACAGGCTGTCGATTTACCTACTGAGTTTGTGCACTTGTACATATCCAACTGCATCAGTACTTGTGAAACAATACGGGACAAATATATGCAAAATAGACTTGTGCGTTTAGTCTGTGTGTTTCTGCAGTCATTAATCAGAAATAAAATCATTAATGTTCAAGTGAGTTTTTCAGTTTTCTGTGATGTTTAATTTTCATATTTTGTATTTTTCTGTTTCTTGATGTAAGACAATTTGGATCATTTGTACTACTTCAGTCAAAAAAAAAAAAATCTTAACGGAATTAAATATAACTTTTGATTGGAAATTTTTGTGAAACTACAAACTAAATCAGAGATAGCAAATGCATATTCAACCAACATGAGAGAAAGTAGGAACATAACTGCTCTACAGAAAATAATATTTTGACTAATGTATTGGTTTGTCAGTCATAGAAAACGTATAAAACAGTATTTGTACACAATATCATTTTAGACAAATGGAAGTCCATGGTCCAGCTCTTAATTGGAGCTGCATCATCTTAATTCCTTTTAAATGGCAAAATACTGCCAACTGATTACAACCATTTCAACTTCCATTATTATGCATAATTTGAGCAGTAATGCAGAACTAATTGAGTTAGTGATAGTAATATATTGTATTAAATTAATGTTAATGATGTGTTTACCATAGATTATCTCTCCTACTTAATATTACAATAATTGAAGATAAAAAGGCATCATAATTATGTTATTAATCATATAAGGATTATGTAATTCATAGTGGTTTTTATTAATTTATGACCCCACTCCATTGAAACACATGGTGACAAATAAAACCTTCTACCTCTAGCAGAAATTTTTTGTCAGTAAAAACTATTTTCAAAAATCTTAAACTCTTTTAAAATGCTCTGATATTTTCTGATTTTTTGGCAATCAAGTGATGATAATTGTTTCAAATGTTGTACATTATTGCTGAATATATTTTAACTACATTGACATGTTTATATGTATTATGTTTTTTGCACTTGATTGACGAAAAATGGATCATCAATGTACTTAATTATTTGTGTTTAATGATGCAACTTCGCTTAAAATATTTAGCAAATGCATTATTTATTTGTTTTCAGGACTTATTTATTGAAGTGCAAGCTTTCTGTATAGGATTCAGTCATATTAGGGAAGCAGCTGCTTTGTTTCGACTGTTAAGACAAATAGATAATGGTGAGCAAATACCTGGACAGTCGGCTCCTAATTCTCAAGGAAACTCAGGGAGATGATCAACTATCTTGTACATATTGTATATGTTTCAATAAGATGTAAATAAATGCATTTTCACACAAAAAAATTCTTAAGTGTTTCTCTCCACATTTAAGTAACATTGTATGATAAAAATGCTTTTTATTGATAACTAGCTGACCCGGCGAACTGTGTTCCGCCTTAAAGGCAATAAATAAGAAAATTTTTTAATTTATTAAGTTTTTTATTATTAGAAAATACAAAAAAAAAATAATAAGTACCTACATTAATCATTCATTATTGTTTCTGTATTTTAGTACATAGATTGCTCTTCACTAAAGTATCTTCTGATGCACAACATTTTTTGTTTTATTATCAGGCGCAAAAAGAAACAACGCAGATGGTCTTCCGACCCGTAAACATGCCACATGTAATTGACCATGGGAAAAACAGTGATGTTCTAGATTCAAACCACAAACTTTTAAGGATTGGCCTTGTGATTTGTTAAAGGTCATGACAAATGCAAGACGGATCGGAAATTGAAGTCTTAAATTCAAACAGCATATCGGTTGGGATCATCGGGATTCTAGGAATCAGCAATCGTTTCTGACAGCTTATCACATATAAATTTCAAGGAAAGTAACGCGTATGTTTATAATTTACTTCAAAAAAAAGTCAAATAACACTCAACGCACCGCTAACTTACAACCTGTTTGCTGCGCACCGGAAGCTGCAGAACGTGTGCTTTATGTCGCTCAGCGATGGAGGTGTCAAAAAAGGTTTAGTAAAAAGGCTTAGTTAATAAGACAGTTTTTCTATTTATGTAACTGACACACATTAATTATAGCCTATGTCCGTCTCCTGGCTCTAAGCTACCTACCCAACAATTTTTAGCCACATCGGTACAGCCGTTCTTGACTTATAAGTAGTGTAACTAACACGACTTTCTTTTATATATATATAGAAGATAGAATAGTAGTGAGAAGAACAACCTCTTTAACTGCAGTGCAAGAGCCATCCCACCAGGCGCTTTCTACCTCTCAGCCTCAGAGGCGTAAAAATTCTTAAGTGACGATCGTTTCTGACAGCTTATCACATATAATTTTAAAGGAAATAACGCGTTTGCTTATAATTTACTTCACAAAAAAGTCAAATAACACTCAACGCACCGCTAACTTACAACCTATTTGCCGCACACCGGAAGCTGCAGAACGTGTGCTTTATGTCGCTCAGCCATGGAGGTGTCAAAAAAGGCTTAGTAAAAAGTCTTAGTCAATAAGACAGTTTTTCTATTTATGTAACTGACACACATTAATTATAGCCTATGTCCGTCTCCTGGCTCTAAGCTACCTACCCAACAATTTTTAGCCACATCGGTACAGCCGTTCTTGACTTATAAGTAGTGTAACTAACACGACTTTCTTTTATATATATAGAAGACTAGCTGACCCGGCGAACTCTGTTCCGCCTTAAAGGCAAATTTTGAGTAATTTTGAATAAGCAAATTTTTGAATTCATTAAGTTTTTTATTATTAGAAAATACAAAAAAAAGTACCTACATTAATCATTCATTATTGTTTCTGTATTTCAGTACATAGGTTCACTTAAGTACCTTGTGATAGACAACATTTTTTGTTTTATTAGACAGGCCTACAATTTTTTTTTTTTTTTTGTGCCTATGATTTTTGAGCAGATTTTAACTATATTTCTGTTGCTGAATCTAAATATAAAAGCAGTTTTTCTGTATCAGCTCTAGATTTTTAGATAAATTCATTAGTTTGGAAAAAATGTAGTTTTTTCGAAATTTTTAGCAAATTATTTTTTTAAAAAAATCTTCTATTTTCGATAATGGATAGGGTGGGAAAAGTGACATTTGGGGGCATAAAATCCCATAAAAATTTGAGGTCTGTGGTATAATTCCTTTCTTTTCCAGAAATGCGTAAAAGAGTTGGTAATTTCCTGTTTTTTATACCTTTTTAATAAATTTTGTCAAAATGTTAAAATGCTGTTTTCGGGACATTTGACATAAAATAATTGCATTTTTTGTCATACATGATGCATTTTTAGGTGTTTGGTGCTAAAAACATTTTCAAAATTATTTCCTAAAACTCTCAAAAAACTGCATATTTTCCAAACTTCAACGCCATTGCGGCAGATCAAGAAATTGACCGAAAAATTTACAATTTTTCCGTGCACTTTGCTCCTTCCATGGCACCTTTTCTGCTATACCCATCATGGAAATGAAAAAAAAAAGTCATTTTTGGCCCACCCTAATGTATAACTGATTCGTTGACCTTGGTTGTTCCTTGTTTCTTGTGCCTCTGGAATAGCAGAGACAAAACACAACACTGGGTTAGAAAAGAGTGCCCTAGCAGAGAAAACATGGATGTTGGGGAAAAGAATATCATCAATGATACTTTAGTTACACGAGAGAAAATCCTCTTTCCACCACTGCATATCAAGCTGGGTCTAATGAAGCAGTTTTTAAAGGCTCTTGATAAGAAAGGATCATACTTAGCATGGGAAAAGATACCTCAGCTGAGTATGAAAAAAATTAAATCAGGAATATTAGATGGCCCACAAATAAGACAGCTGATTAAAGACCATGACTTCATAAATTCAATGATTGAGATTGAACAAAAAGTCCGGAATTCATTTGTTTCAGTTGTCCAAAATTTTCTGGGTAAACACAAAGCTGAAAACTATGTTGAATTAGTCAATGGAGATGCTGAATAATTTCAGATCACTTGGGTGTAACACAGCCACTTAGACCGTTTTCCTGATAATTTAGGTGACATTAGTGAGGAGCATGGCGAAAGATTTCACTAAGATATAAAATGTATGGAGGATCGCTATTAAGGAAGATGGGATACTCACATACAATTCCTGTGTAATATAACAAAAATGTCTTGTTTAATTTGTTTCTTTAAACCATGGTTTTTCTCTTAAAATAGTGCAATGTATAATTCCCTAAAATGTTGATATCTTAAAAATTCGAGCTGATAGGCAAAAACTAATAGCATATTTGAATTCAGGGCATCAAATTCATAAGAAATCACCTCCAAAATCTTCGGCACTAAAATCCCTGTTGACCAGTGTTATCAGGCGCAAAAACAAACAACGCAGATGGTCTTTCGGCCCGTGAACATGCCGCATATAATTGACCATGGGAAAAACAGTGATGTTTTAGATTCAAACCACAAACTTTTAAGGATTGGCCTTGTGATTTTTAAAGGTCATGACAAATGCAAGACGGATCGGAAATTGAAGTCTTTTAAATTCAAACGGCATATCGGTTGATATCAACGGGATCCTCGGAATGAGCAATCGTTTCTGACAGCTTATCACATATAAATTTCAAGAGAAGGAACGGGTTTGTTTATAATTTATTTCGCAAACAAGTCAAACAGCACTCAACGCACAAATAACTTACACCCTGTTTACTGCGCCAGAACGTGTGCTTTATGTCGCTCAGCCATGGAGGAGTCAAAAAAGGCTTCGTAAAAAGGTGAAGTCAAGAAGACATTTTTTCTATTTATGTAACTGACACACATAATTTATAGCCTATGTCCGTCTCCTTGCTCTAAGCTACCTACCCACCAATTTTTAACCATATCGATACAGCCGTTCTTGAGTTATAAATAGTGTAACTAACACGACTTTCTTTTATATATATAGAAGATAGAATAGTAGTGAGAAGAACAACCTCTTTAACTGCGGTGCAGGAGCCATCCCACCAAGCGCTTTCTAGCTCTCAGCCTCAGAGGCGTAAAAACTCTTAAGTGACAATCGTTTCTGACAGCTTATCACATATAATTTTAAAGGAAATAACGCGTTTGCTTATAATTTACTTCACAAAAAAGTCAAATAACACTCAACGCACCGCTAACTTACAACCTATTTGCTGCGCACCGGAAGCTGCAGAACGTGTGCTTTATGTCGCTCAGCCATGGAGGTGTCAAAAAAGGCTTAGTAAAAAGGCTTAGTTAATAAGACAGTTTTTCTATTTATGTAACTGACACACATTAATTATAGTCTATGTCCGTCTCCTGGCTCTAAGCTACCTACCCAACAATTTTTAGCCACATCGGTAGAGCCGTTCTTGAGTTATAAGTAGTGTAACTAACACGACTTTCTTTTATATATATAGAAGATTGTTTCTAAATTAGTACACATTTGAGTTAGTACTTAACCACATTGCTCATCAAAGCAGGTTTCTAAAATATATAATGTGATGTAAGTTAAGTGTCAAAGTAACAAAATCTCAGTCTAAGTTTTTCCATGGAATCGATTGCATATGCAAGTTATTGACTGTAACCTTGTGAGCTTGTTGACTTGGAAAAGTATTCTATGTTTGATGTACTGTAAAATCCACTTACTGTGCTTGATGTTACCAATTGCTTATTGTTATTAAAATCACTCAGTCCCTTTTTTTTTCTATTCATTTTGATGTTAAAACTATTACTTTATCTAATTATTATATCTATTATCTATTTTTTAAACTAGGATCAAGTTTAAAGCAATTAGAAACTGCTTTGTCTTCTTTAGATTTTGCAAAAAAATTGACCATATAACTAAAATGAATGAATTTATTGAAAATTCTTCCAGTATGGCATCACAAGAGTTCAAGTCATGCATAGAAATTGATTAAAATACCCATGTAGCTTCCACATTAGCATAATCAGGAGTTTACCAGATTTTTATAGGAAAATCGGACAATGTTTTAATTGATGAGTCAAAGAAGAGTGCATTGCTGAACCACCTCCTCCAAATGTTGAAATGAGAAATTCACTGAAAGCGCTGAAAAGAGGACTGAAAGAGTCATGAGACATATTCAGCATCGTATTCCTATCGTTTTACTGTTTATTCATCTCAAATACAGAACAAGAAACCTGGTTTTCTTTTAATTAACCACACAGATTTAATATTAAATTGCACTGCAACCCTGAATTACTTTTAATTCACTGAATATTAACAGATCCTTTGTAAATCTATCTTGAATAAATATGTTGCATTACAGGGGGAGTGTTAATGAAAAAACTATCAGAAATGCAAAAGAGATAAGTATTTGAATGTGAAGTTCATTTCAACTAGTGTATTTTGACTGCTGAATGTATTCAAGCTTTATCGTTTTCAATGTCACTGGTGCGACTCACTTTTATTATGGGGAAAATCACTGTCATTTTCTGACTGTCAAAAGTTTGTTTATTTCTACTGTAGGGTTAAAAAAAATTTTATCCGTAATGGTACAAAAATGCAAAGCTGAAATTTCTATTTGTCCGTGAGAAGTAGCATAGACTTGACTCTACCACCTTTATCTACTTTCCTTCCAGTTTCTGTAACAAGGGGATGGCCTTAAATGATGCCACACTTTTTTTCATTATCAATGACGCCCCCTTCACCCCTATTTATTGCACTAAGATTACTTTTCCTTGTCAACATTTATAGAAAGTAGTAACTGATTAACCGTAAAAAGGAAACATTTGTATTCTAATTCGTTAAGTAAATACTGTTTTGGTTTATTAGCTTATTTCTGCCTAGACACTTGCAGAACATTTTCATAATTTAAGTTTGATACTTTTATTTTTCTGATTGTGAAAAGATATATATAAGGATGAACCCAATGTCAGGCCCCATGTTCTCATAATTGGGCCCCATGCTCTCCTATCAACAAGTAAAAAAAAGATAAGGGAAATAAATTTTCCCAGTAAAATTGTCAACATTCAGACTGTAAAAATGGAATCTTACATTATTTTTGGTGAAATTAGGAATTCCTAAAAACACATTTTTAAATCCATTTTGGCTACAATAGACAATGGAGGGAGGCGAAGGGGAAATACTCTACTGGAAATAGTTTCAAATTCCCAGAAACCCAATTCAGGCTGTGTTTGCCAGGTTGAAGGAGAAAGAACGGGCATATGGCTCTCCTATAAACATTTTTCTCAAGTGTAATCCAAGAAATGTAATGTAAATCTTATCCTCGGTGATGTTAGGGAGGGACAGGCTGAAAGCTTATTCCCTTTCACGGGAAATGTTCCGAGACGGAAGGGCGAAAAACGAAATTTTTAATCCTCTGAGGTCTTTTGAATTCCTTCTGTCTTTGTGAGGAGCTTAAGCAATTTAGCCTCTTATAGATACCTCCCTGTACAGCCAAAAGTATAAATATTAATGTAATGTTACTTTTATTTATGCATCACTAATTCAGGGTATCTTTAGCATCACTTCTTAACATCAAATGTGTATTCATTAAAATTAAACTACATCTCCTCTCTTTTGCTGATGTTTAAATGTGAGATTCGTTTAGCAAATAAAATGGGAAGTCCTCCCCATACACATTCATTGCATGCCTCCCAAGTGCTTGGGAAGTTTTAAATATGGATCTGCTCAAAAAAGGAGTAATTGGTTACTAAAAAGCATTTGAAAATCTGAAAGAGCTACAAGTATACATGAACGTCGGAAACCTAGGGATAAAAAGTTTTATGTAAAATAACGAGAGGATATACCGATGCATTCAAAATATTATCTTCGATATATATAAACTCTTCATTTCCACATTAAAAGTTCTATAGAAAAATAATAAAAGAGGATAATTTACCTAAAATTTCAAAATATGATTATAATAGAAATTAAGATAAAACTGGAAGCTCAGATTAATCTAGTTAAGCAAAGGTATTCATTGCATTGGGAAATGCTTCACTTTGTTTTCGTTAGTCCAAAGGTGAACTTTTCAACAGCGAATATATTGATGTATTCCTCTATAATGTTATTCCTGTTATTCAAAAGATGGTACTGTCAAAATTTGTCGATTATCGATAACTTTGAAACTTTAAATGCAACAGAAAAGCTATTTTGCATCTATTTTGAGAAGAGGAATTATGCTATTTTTACTGTAGAAATTAACTCCAATTTATCCAGATTTCTCGTAAAAGTAAGAACAAATAAATAAAGTGTCTGGAAAATATCCCCAATGCCCTGAAAAAGATTTTCAAAAACTTCAATACCCGTTGAAATAAAATCGAAAGTAAGGATCAAATTTGGTATTTTAAATAATGTTTACATCTTTATTGAAAATACCAATAACACACACATACACAAAAGCCACTGAAATATCTAGGAAGGTTGCAGATATTCTATTAGAGATATATTTTTTCATCGTTGTCAAACAAAACAATTAGTAGATATTTATAATAAAATACGAAACTTACATTTCTTTTATAATTTATTGTTGCTTAGGGTAAATGAGCTCCTTTTTAGAACAATTCGCAAATGCAGTATAGCAAAATATTGGTGAACATTTTGAGTCTGATTGTCCCTCACTTGACGGCTGAAGGGCACTACTTAAACTTTACATGAAGCTTTATGAAATATGACAATAGCCACACTATAAAAAAATGAGTTTTCACGTTATAATACAGCTAATTATAGTAATAAACTAGAAATAACTAATTTTACAGTAAAAAACTAAAATTGCTACTTTTACAGTACTAAACTAAAATTATTGATTTAACAGTTTATTACCGTGCATTTTACAGTTTTAAACTGGAATCGCTGCCAGTATTATGCTGCTGTTTTTACAGCATAATATTGCTAAATTTCAAGGCAATAAACTAAAATATTTAAGCTTTCAGTAATAAACTAAAATTGCTCCTCTTACAGTTTATTACTGTGCATTTTACAGTTTTAAATTGAAACCTCGGCTGCCAGTATCTTACTGTAAAAACAACAGTTCATTTTTTGAAGTGCAAAATGTTTTCCAACTAAGTATGATTAAATGTTAATTGTTGAAACCTTATACAAGTTTCTCACCCCCTCCCCCGTTCTCAATGTGATTGACGCTTCCGGATTCGGTTCATTTAAACTATGGTAACACTAGTTTTAAAATAACACTAGTTTTAAAATAATGTGCAATTTTAACCATTATTGCATAAATTCTGGTCTTTTAAACTTTGGAATTTTTATGACGGATGTATGTATAAAGCATTCTAATGTATAAAGCACCTAATGTATAAAGCATTCTCTAAATTTTCATTTTCATTTATTTTCATTATGATATTTTGAAAACTTTTCGCACCAATTAAAATTTTTAAATTGCACTGCGAGTCAAGGGCGAATACAAGGGAGGGACGATTACCCCCATCTTTTCTCCAGCAGTTTTTCGACTATGAAGTTCAAAAAAGGCAATTTTAGATGGTCTTAGATGGTACTATAAGAAGTGGTTGGGATTCGGGGCTCTGATCTGGAATTTTTTCGAAATTGAAGACCGAAACATTTGTAATAAACATGTGTTAACCAGGATGTGTGGTAAAAAAAGGGGGACAAGTAGAAAAAAAACAATCACCTCTCCCTTGGAACATTTCTGGATCCGCCCTTGCTGTGAGTTCGATCACATCTTACATTCTGTACAAAAATGAAGACTATGTAAAAGAACATAAAATTTTATTAAAGTCACGAAAACTATATTTTGTCAAGCGTGAGATCAGTGCTCCCACTCTTGATTTTTCCCATCCAGACTTCTTGACTGGTTTTGTGTTAATTTAAAGTTCGTTTATCAAGGACACAAATTTTGCTTCATCTCCATGAAAACCTAATTTGATGAACCTAAAATTAATGAATTGCCTCTGCAGTTTCCATGGAGACGATGCAAAATTTGTGACCTTGATGCGCCTATGTTAAAGTAACAGACTATAGTGTTTTTTATACTTCTCTCGGTTGAGAATTTTCTTTTCAGCTAAAATGTCTCTTTTTTTTTTTTTGATAATTTCAAAAAAAGTGAAAAAAATAAAATATATATAAGTATTCAATTTCACTGAGATATTTTATTAAATTTCTACAAAATAGCTGGCTGCTTTTATTGCTCTCGCTAAGAGGCCATAAAAATCCACGCAAACCTAAACAGCTTTTAAAACCTAAATACGAAGTCTACAGCTCTCACTTGCAGTGAAAAGCTGTTAGTAAAAGTAATAAATTTGAATCTCTATTGCTTTTAAAATGACCAAACCAACCCCATTTTCTCCAGAGCCAAAAATGAAGTTTCTTAAAATGTAGGTAAGCAATGAACTTAAACATTTTAAACTAACGATTTTTCTAACTGCTTGGTCAATTTAAATTTTACCACCCTCGTATCGTCTTCCAAAGCAATCGTGTCGGAGGAAATCGAAACGGATGGCAAAAACTCATGAATATCAAAGCTCACGATACGTAGTTAGAACCAAAAATGCTATGCATGGGAATCTAAATCAGAACTAGTAAAATCAATATGCTGAACAAAAGTAACTATTAGCAGCCTCAGAAAATCCTTTTGATAATTCCACTATAATCATGTTGTTACACTTAACTCTATAACTGAGGGCTAAATTTTTCTTGAGTTTTTTTAAGTTGCAGGTTTGAATATATTTTATAAGTCCTGAATAACATTGATATCCCAAACACAATGCTAACAAGAAAGTAATTTCCAGTATTGAAGTCAAACTTACAATTTACGTGTTTAACGCTCAAAGTGATAGGTTTATCATGCATTGTATTCCTGGGAGACATGTACCACGATTTATTTTTTACTCTCTGATAAGTCATTTAGGAAGCAAAACTACAATTATTTTACTTTAAATATAGTAACATACATTGTAATAAAAATAAATAAAAGAGAAAGAAATAAAGCTTTTTACTTTAGTCATACGAAGCAAAAAACAAAAACTTACAAGTGTTATAATATTTACTTGTGTGTGTGCTTCTGGAACAAGAGTTAATTATTTTTAACTTTTTTTGTTATTATTATTATTATCATTTGTTGTTTAACTTTAATTACTATTTTAAAATTTGAAAACAAACATTTGATTTTATTCACGGTATTATTGTGAATATGTGTCTTTATAAGTTCATATTTAAAAACATAAACTATTAAAAATGTGTTCCCCTATAAATGTTTATTTTTTATATTTTGTATATTGATAAACTATACATCAAATGGAAAAAAGGTGTCCGCAAAAATTTAACACATACACCAACACATAAAATCATTACGATATTCTTAAATTGATCATAGCTAAAAATAAGTTTAATTTTTTACATCGTATTTTTTTTCCTTTTGATTACAACTGGTTCGCTCTCAAATTAAGTACCGTAAAATGGTGTGAATCGGAACACTTTTCAGCTTTGATTGTAAAAAAAGCAGTTAAAAGATTTTTTTTTCAATTTGATTTTCTGGGTAAAAACTTCGGTCTTGCTTTACTTTTGATATTCCAAGCAAACACAAAACATTTTGAACAGTTATTATTAAAATATATAGGAAATTATGGGTGTTCCGAATCACCCTGCTGATAGAGGTCAATCGGAACACATGTTAAAATTTTTATTTTTTTCCATGAAACCTGTAATAGGTCTCACAAACATGAGTAATATTGATGAGGGAGAACAAGAACAGATAATTACTGTCAAATAACAGTATAATTTCAATACCAGTAAACGTTTATAATTTGTCAAAATTCAAAATAATTTTGAACTTATGAAAAATGAAAAGTAATTTTAAGAAATGTTTTTGAATTGAAATACAAAGATTTAACACGAATGGAAGTCACTCATGTCGTCCACAAATATGTACTTGTCCTTAAAACTAGCAATTGTGACTTGGCTTAAGTTTTTTCACAGCATCTTCTGGGATGATCGCTGGATTTTCTTTAGGTTCTTAAAATCTCTGGGTTTCGGGGATTGTCCTGAAAGATTTTTTCGCTTATTCATCACTGTCTGTGTGATTGCCTTTTGCTATATAAAGTCTATATGACTTTCCCCCTCGTATTTTAAATAAAAAGAAGTCTCCTGGAGAAAAAGTCTTATGAAATCTGCAACTTTTTGTCATTCTAAGATCTAGTTGCTCACGAGAAGGGATAAACAGTAATAAATCCTTGTCCTTGTCTTGATTAGAGGAATTGGGGTTAGAATCTTGATTTTCAAATAGTTTCCTTCAAATGAGTTTGAATTGGAGCGACAGAACAAAGTGTTCCGATTCACCCCACAATTTTTTTTCCTATGGCATTTTTCAGAATTCTTCATTTTTATAACACAATTTATAAAAAATGTAAATTCTAATGTGGTATTCTGTTGTTCAGATACATGTATAATTGAAACATACCACTCTTAGGTTTAAAATATAACAAGGTTTGTTCTTGCATATGAAGTTTTGCAGTCTATGAAAATGTGATGTTTTCTAGCATTCCACGTACAGCCCTCCTTAGAAGCCAGTAGCGTTGCCAGATTGACAAAAGTAATTTTTTCCTACTTCCTATGATCTTACCTTTCTAAAAAAAAATTAATGGCGAAAAATACCCAATAGTATATTTATGAAGAATTTCTTTGTACGGTCTGGAAGTTTTGTTCCGATTGACCCCGCTGTTCCTATACATC
>JAXGGA010009140.1:0-52902 GCA_038373865.1 Uloborus plumipes | reverse complement strand
AATCAAAGCGATGTGTTTCTTATCAAACGCAAATGCTACAGTAAATTCATGTGGTCATTGCTAGTTTCACCATTGGAATTTTTGATAAAGCACACAGAAGCAAACATTGATAATTCTGCAATTTCAAAAGAATGTGCTTTCATCCACACATATTTTCAAAAGAAAAAAAAAACAATTCGGCACCAAGTACTTGTATATGTTGCACAGAAAAAATTCAACTTAGACAATTCGTCGCTCAGGGACATTAAAATTGGTTAAATATTCATTTTGATCAATGAAGTAAACAGGAAAAGTAATAATCGTAACGAAATTCTTACTTGAATTGGGTTTCAGAATCAGCTGGCATTCATTAGAACAAGAAAAAAAAAAAAAAAAAACCGTAACAACGTTTAGAACACACATCACAAAATGTTTATGCTCGCTTACTTCCCAATTTCCACTCGTCGCCAAGCATGAACAGACCGCGCCAAAGCAAAGACAAGAGCGTTCGTGAAAATAAATTAATTTCACACAATTTAAACTTTCCCTTAGCTCAAAGTAATGTTTTTCAATAAGTTTATCATCGTAACTATCGGTTCAAAGAGAAAAAGTAAGAATAATATACCAAAATGATGTATTAGAATGGTAAATAACACACCGGGAAGCATGTTTCTTTTTTTAACTACGTTATAATTAAAGAAATACCAGTAGAATCTCTAAAGTAAAGCTACATACGTATAGCTTAGACATTATAGAATAGTAATATAAGCATTAAAAAAGTTTTACTCGCCTTTAATTATCCGAAAAAAATGTTTTTTTACACTACTATCGGCCGCTCCATGTTAAAGCTACGAGAGAAAAAGCGACATAGCCTGCGGCGGACTCAACAATGCATCCACCAATAGAAAAGTGATACCCTGTTGTCCGTACTCTGAATACTACGTATTCATATAGGACTCTAACCCTGCAGGCCTTGTTTGTGCCGATCAGTGCCAATCTGACAGCTGAATGTGCAGTTTGTGAGGATAGTTATTTTCGAGCTTTTTCGCTAATTTTTAAAGATAATTTCGATAATTCAATTTAAACATAAGAAAGAGCTTTTTCGCTTTTTAAGTTGCAGCAAAGGATTTGATACTTCTATTAAATTTCGCGATAATTTGAATGAATCATTATGTACAGAGTATATTTCTACAAAAATCGTGCATATATTTGCAAATCTTCTGTCTTTGTTGGAAGAGGCGACTTTTTATTTTGTCTCAGAAGAATAGTTTTATAAAATTCTTCATGGGGCGGGGGTACTTTCGTGTTTTTTTTTCTGTACTTGAACTAAATCATTTTTCAATTTAGTTTAAATACAAAGGAGTTGATCCTCCCCAAACTGAAATGCTTATTTATTTTTTTCCCCTTCGGTGTGTGTGGGGGGGGGAGGGGGGGGGGTCAGATTTTCGTTTTGAATGTTGTCATTAAACTATTCTTTCTCCCAAGGTAATTTCCGAGGAATCAGTTCTTTCGTTCTGTACTTAATACTTAGTTTAATTAAATTCTGCTTTAAAACTGGAGGGGTGGATGCTTTTAATTTTTGAACCATAGTGCGGATTAAATTTGAAATCTTTTTATGTGATGAGGGGGGGGGGATTATGTTTTTTTCCTTATTATCCGTATTGCGTATTTTATTTGAAGGTTTTTTTCTGGGTTTTTGTTTCATTTTGATTAAATGTGTATCTTATTCAAATTATTATTTTTTTGTGGGGAGGGGGAGAGATTTAAATGTTCCGAATTATAAGGCGGATTTGAATTGTTTTCTATATTTCTGCGGGAAGAGCGGTATTTTTGTTTCATTTTAATGGGACAACGGCTTTTTTTTCTTCTTTCGTCTTCGGAAAGGGGGTGGGAATATTATTTTTGTATTTTTGCAGCTGTTATTTGGTATTTTACTTCTGACATATTTTTTCCTGGAAAAAGGGCTTCAATTTCTTGCAGTTAATTATACATTTCACTTTTTTCCCCTCGTAGTGATGGATCCCATTTTCGAATTTAAATGCATATTTATTTTATGTTTTCAAGCGCAAAAGGGGGGAGGGGTTCCACTTATGTTGTGCATGCAATGAAAGTTTTTTTCCGAAGAGAGAGGGTTTTTTTGTATCGTTGCATTTACATATGTATTTTGTTTAAATTCTGTTTTTCCCTGCGGGGGGGGGGGGGGAGGGTGGTACTTACATTTTTGGATTTATAATGTTATTTGAAGTATTTCTGTTGGGCAGGACAGTTTGAACTTCGTTTCAATTGCAGCGCATGTTTAGTTAGATGCTTTTTTCTTTGGGAGGGGGGGTTAATAATTTATGATTCTGTATTCTTGAGAAGTTAATATATAAATTTTCCAAATTGTAATGCATATTTAATTTAAAGAGGCTTTTACTGCATTAAGGGTGGGGGCAGTCGCTGTATTTCATCTATATTTGTAACTAGCTGTGAGGCCCGGCGTTGCACGGGCTTTAAAGTCGTGATGAAAATTTAAATAAACTACTCGCCGTCAAGGCGGTATATAATGATATATAACCGCCAAGGCAGCTCGCCTTTAAAGTAGCGAGGAAAGGTTCAGCAAACTACTCGCCGAAAAGGCGACTCGTCTTTAAAGTAGTAAGGAAAGTTAAAACAAATTACTCGCCGCCAAGGCGGCTCGCATTTAAAGGAGGGAGGAAAGTTTTAGCGAAACCGGTTTCAAAAAGCTACTCCCCGCTAAAGCGGCTCGCTAAAAAACTTTCCCGCATCAAAAAGTCAATCGCATTATTTGCACATGCTTCCTCAGGAATATAAACAATGTCAAGTAGCACATATTTATTACTCTCCCTAATCAACGAATACAATTCTCTACCAAAACCAAATATTTCCAAACCGCTCTGTTCCTGTAATATTAATTGCAAAATTCCAAACAAAAAAGTTGTTTTAATATTTAGATCGCAGTCAAAAAAAATCCCTGCTAAAACATGAATTACAATTTAATTTGAAACACCTTTTCAAAATGGTACCAGAAAAAAAATATATAAGTCATTATAGGCAGGAATTCAAGTGAAACACGGACGATCGCATTATTTGCCTTGTTGAAACGCCTTAAAATGAAATGCTTTTAAGAAACGAAATGAAGAAAAGGACACCAACAATGAATTTAAAAGATGTCACCATAGCAACGCAATAAAACGTTAATAGTTTGATCAGGAAAGAGGTTTTCGAACTCAAAGTTCAAACGCTTGTAACTTTTTTTCTAGTGGAGATCGACTGTAAGTCGAATCAATTCTGGGGTTAAAAATCTCGCTCTATCCAATGGCGTAAAAATCAAAACTGTGGAATAATTAGTTTATTTTTTATTGATGGTTTTAATGAACCAAGTATTGCAAGAAATCGGGTGAAGCCTTGCAAACGGCAAGTTTAAAAATTGAATAACTCGCGCTGTGTTTAAGTTAGAGAATCGGAACAAACTGCATAGGACGGAAAAATTTTTTCTGCTTCCAACGATATGTAATAATGTGCAAGTAATTTTTAACCCCAGTATTCGGCGATTTATGAGAAAATTGCCTTGAATTCGAATAAAAAACGAATCGCTTATCGAATCTTTTCAAACTATAACCTAAAGTCTTTCTGAATAAATGGACTATTCAACACAAAAAGAATTTTTCAAATAGAACCAGTAGTTCCTGAGATTAGCGCGTTCAAACAAACAAACAAACAAACAAACTCTACAGCTTTATATAATTAGTAAAGATACTTATTTTCATAGAACTAATCTTTTTTTTTTTTTGGGGGGGGGGGGAAATAGCACGAAATATATTACATTAAAATTCTGTTTCTTCGGGGATAGATAGTCTTTTCATTTTTGAATAAAACTTGCGAAGCATTTTTTTTTCTTTGTGTGTGTTGAGGGGTGGGGATTATATTTTTCTTGTGGTGTTGCGTATTTTGGTTTCATTATTTTTTTATCAGAAGAGGAGGTTTTTCTTGTTATTGTAATTAAATGTGTATTTTAACTAAGTTCCTACTTCCTTTTTTTGAAAGGGGGATTTAAAATTATTTTATGGTTTCAATTCACTTATTTTTCTTTACCATGAACGGGTATTTCAATAAAATTATTTTTCTTTTGGAGGGGCGGGGGACTAATATTTTTCGAGTTAAAATAAGTCGCATTTAAATTAAATTCCTTTTAGGGGAATTTTTTTGTAACTATTTGGCACTTAATTGTTGATTAACATTGAAGAAAACTTGTGAGAAACAGCTAAAATATCGTTGCGCAAGCTACCAAAGCATAAGAAAATGCGTGATGAAAACACATTTTCTATAATTAAATCGGCTCTAAAATTGCCCATTTTAAAATGAAAACTTTCTGATACAATGCTATAACTATTTTTTGTATTAATTGAGAGATTGGATGAAATCCGAATAAAATATAGGCGCCGAAAGTTTGCGAAATTCTCGTAGAAAAGCATTAAGCACCCTGTTTGCTTGTGCCGATTAAAAAGAGCGATGCATGGCAGGAAAATGCAACCCCGATTCCTCTGATCTTCGCCGCCGTGCCATCTCCCCTCGATACTAGCTCCATGATTCGGTCGCCAAACTGAGGGTTATTATGCGCAGTTACAGGAGGCGAAGCCGAATCATCGGAAGTGGGAAGAAAAAATGTAAACAAAACCCTTGCTACTATGGATTGGATTTGTTAAAAACGAGTGAAACAATACAGGTACTAAAAATAAAGCCACTTTGGGAAAGCGTAATACGAAGACCTCACAACTTGAAGAATTAAGAAAAGGAATATTAGAAGAAAACATCTTGCAGATTGTAGAAAACATTATTGCATGATTTATTGTTTTAATTTGCCAGTGAAGCAGGAAACTCTGAAACTAAATTATACCATAGAAATTATTGACCAGTTATCAAATTGATGGCAGAATTCAGCCCGTTAAGCAGAATTGCGAAAACAAACAGAAGAAAAATGGTATTCCAGCAAATTTTGAAATTTATTTAACATTTTAGTTTATGGAATTATATTTGGCCAAATTTCCAGTTCTTAGATTAAATACCCTGAGTTTCGAATGATTATTGTTTTCAATCTTAAGCAAAATTTTTACTATTCCCTTACAAATATTATGAAAACCATCGCACCTGAAAATGCGAGCACAGTAAAACCAAAATAGTATCCAACAAATCCAGATGCAGTCCGGTTGTTTAATGTAAAACAATGTCTTTTTGGACATTTATTTTTACATTTTTGCCCCTTTAATTTTTGTACATCATTTTACATAAGACAACCGGACTGCCTCTGGATTTTTTGTATACGTTTTTGGTTTTGTTGCTCGGATTTTCAGGTGAGATGGTTTTTATTTGGGTGGCTGATTTTTTAAAGAATTTTTTCCTAATCAGCCGAGATGAAACCCCTGCTTTTATTTTTAGGATTTTGTTCTTATGTACAATTTTCAGACTGGCATTTGATGCTGTTTGCCCAATGCAGATCTGTGGATTGTATATTTCGAACACCCTCTTCATAGTTTGTATTTAAATTTTTTGGTCTTTTGACCACTCTTGAATCCCCTACAGCTGATGAGCTCAGGATTCAACCTTTCTTTATTCACTTCTTCTAATTTCCTGCTTTCCCTTTCATATTTCTTTATTGTATTATTTGTTTGTCTTATTATATACTTGGCTTTTTAGTTTTAGCTGCTTTGCCCATCTATAGGCTTTTGGTGTGGTCTTTTCGTCTTTCTTCATGCAACTCTTATATTATCTATATATATATATATATGTGTGTGTGTGTGTGTAATTGCTTAATATTTTTTCTAGCAATTAACCAGAGCTTATGAAACCCACATTGTAGTACTAGCCCTATGACAGAAGTTTCAGCAATGGCTGAAAGCTACAGCAAAAGAACTAAAGGTAAGGATTTAATCTGCAACCAGTATTGAACAATAAATGGGCACAGGCGCTTCAGATTTAGAAAAGTAAGTGCAGGGTTCTAAACAAACCTTGAAAGCTCATGAAATCTTCAAGGAGTTCTTTTAAAATGTTGATTGTTATAAACCTTTAAGGGAGCAAAAAATTTTTTTTATTGTAGTAAAAATTTCATTGTTATGGAACCTAAGTCAAGACTGAAATAGCCCGGTCAAAATAGACGTTCGAGTTCGGAAAAATTCGCATAGAGCTGAAAATTGATACAGACCTTAAGAACATCATTATAAGTGATATCTCAAAAGTCCTGATGAATCCCGGTGGAGCTAAAATTTTTATTCAAGGTCAAAGGTCAAAATTGAACTTTTTTTTAAAAAATTGAAAAAAAAAATTGTATGGTGCTAAAAATCGGCACTGACTTTAAATACATCATTATAAATGATATTTAAAAAAATTAAATTGATTCCATTTGAACTAAGCATTTTACGGAAGGTCAAAATAAACAAAAAAATAAAAATAAAAATAAAAAAACCAAAAAAATTCGCAGAGAGCTAAAAATTGGCACAGACGTAAAATACATTATTATAAATGTAATATCAAAAACCCCTATCGATCCCACTTAATCTAAACATTTTATGCAAGGTCAAAGGTCAAAAAATCCATGTTTTTGTTTGCACAAACGTTAAGTGTTATCATAAAAAAGTGCATATAAAGTTTGTAAGTTATACAATACGTTCGAAAGAAGTATTTATATCAAGTTCAGCTCTGTCAGGTCCAGATTATGTGAAATTAGCAACATTAATATTACCCCCCCCCCACACTTAATGGATAAAATGCCTCTGTAAAGCAAGTGCAAAATACATTTTTTTTAAGTATACTATACATTATTTCTCCTCTTTTTAGAAAATATTTTTCATTCAAAACAACTTTAAATGCATGCACATTATTTATTTAGGATAAAGAATGAGAAAATATTCTTACTTATTTCAGTAAAAGAAACACGTCTTTTAAGATGTTAATATAACTTTTCCTCTCAGGCAAACATCACCAATTAGTTGACAGTAAGATTTTGGAACCCGTGCAGCCATTTAAAGATGATTCTTGCACTCATTTAAAAGTCTCTTATATGCTTCACATGACCAAAAAGACAAAAATAAAAAAAAGGACTTTTGTGGTACTTTGAAACCAAATATCGCTAGTTAAAGTAGGAGTCCTATATGAGGTGCAGAATGACGACAGAATGAATGACACAAATATTATCAAACAGATATCTATTTATCTTTTAAACATGTGTTTTGATGATACTTCGAACTCTTTATTATTATACAGTTTACTATTTATTTTTTTTTTAATGCGTTTTAAATTTCCTTCCAGCTCTTGAATAGTAATATAATCTTCTATTTCTTCTTCCTCTTCTTGATCTTTAACTTCTAAGGATGGCTCGAATGAAAAAGTGGATCACTTACATCTTCTTCAACAATATCATCGTCATCAGCATCGATTGCATTTGATTCCAGATTGGAACACGACTGGCCTAGGCAATTACTGCACATTTTTGAGTAAAACAATCCGACTCTTCTGCAGCCACAATTTTGACTGCATCCCTTCTTGCAATTGCAAAAAATAGTATGGAGTAGTTTTTCTGGAGCGGATGTCAGTAGAGTCTGAATTGGCTCCAAAACGTTATCTTTCAAGGACCCATCTCCAGTTTTCAGAGTCTATCTCGTTGCCTAGCCATATTTGTACTTGGTAATACACACGATATAAATGTTGATATGCAGCAGCAGATGTTGGAGGAAAACAGGATAATTGAACAGGTTTATTGTTACGTGTATTTTTCACAAAACAAGAATACCTGTACTTGTCAAAGGAATCGACTTTTTTTGGACCTCCATACATAGCAAGAATTTGTGAGAATGATATCGGGAAAACAGGTGATATTTTTTTAAAACTTCAATGCAATTAGTTAAATCCTGATTTTTTAAATAATTTAAATATTTTCGTTTTGCCTCGCTTGTAAAACGCTGACGTAGTACCACATCCAGTTACTGCATGTAAAAATAAGATATGATCTTGACACTTTGGATATGAAGTTAAGCTTTGTGATGAGTACAGTTTTGCTTGTTTTCCAGTTGTACCAGGTTTTAAAAAGTAAATAATTCTGTCAGTAGGAGTTCTTTCAGTCAGTATCATTAGCAAGTCGACATCTTTACTAACAATAATAGTGGTATTTGTGTTGAAATTTTCTAAAGCTGTTTCAATTATTAGAACATCAGCGTCATTATTGGCTTGCTTCACAGAAGTATGAGCAGCTTTTAATTTTTCTGAAAGCATTGAAATAAATCGAGACTTGTTATGTGTGTTGGCAAGAAATTGCTGCTAGTTTGTTGGAGAAGTCATAAATCTGTTAAAAAAAACTTCAGAAGATGGAGATATTTTACTTATCGGACGACGTTGCTCTGAAACTTTGATATTCTTAGTATGACCAGAATATCCAACGCATACTACAAAAACATTGTTACCAAAATGTCTATGAACATAATTAACGTACTTCTCAAAAATTGCATCGAATTTTTCATCTCGATCCCATACAACGCGATGTAAAAGATATCCACCGTCGATGATGCAAGTAGTATATTCTTTATCGATTTCAATAAGTACAATTGAAAGGTACAAATTGTACCACTGGGAATGGTACCATTTTTCAAACTTGTAACAGTTAAATTTTTAACACAAAAGGACATTTGTAAAGAAGATTTCATCTTTTAAAAATTTGTATTTTTAGTGTGTTTCTGTCTCTTTGACGCAGGAAAAAAATGAATAATCAATGCATGAAAGTCATTGTGTGTGTGTGATGTGTACCTACAAGAAAAAGGTGCTGATGAGCAATTTTTTAATTGAAAATTTCCTCGCATAATGTTAGAGAAAGAGGTTTGCTGGTGTAGATCTATAATTTGCTCCATTGCAATGTCATTATTTTGTTGAAAACATGAATTACCATTTAAAAAAATATTAAAAATACAAAATTCAAAAAGATTGAAAAAAAGTTCCTCATTTAAATTATAGGAGTCAAAAACAGATTTGTAAAGCTGAAACAGTGTTGAAAAGTTCATTGCGTAGAATATCAGTAAAAACTCAAAATTTCAAGGCAGTTAATAAGCATACTAAGTATGTTCATCACTCCTATATGGTTATTAATATTCCAAAACCATTTTTCCTGTCAAAGATTCAGTTGTTTCAAAATTTTTTAAAGAAAATGCTCTAGTTTAACATTAAGATGTTTAAAATATGTGTTGGACCAGATAAAATGAAAACTAAGATGTGTTTTGTGGAATTTTGGAATGTCATACAGGTAAAGTAGGCTAACACAATCAGGACGTGACAATTTGTAAAGTTTATGAGAAACAAATAATTTTTTGATGATGGAGGCATCATGAAGTGAAAATTTTGTAAGTAGTATTTTTTCTCTACTTCCGATTTAGTATTAGTTTCATACAACTTCTCTTGCAACAAATTGAAAAGTTTTAGTTGGCTTTATCCACAACAGTGAAGACGTAAGTTTTTTTAAGGTCATTATTAATATAAATTTCATCAAATGAAAGATGGAAAAATGTAGATTCTTTATTGATTACGTCATATAGTATTAATTCTAATTCAAGTAAAAAGTGTTGTCTGTATTCAAGAAAATCGTTAACTCTAAATGAAACTTAAATACATTTTGTAAAATTTAGGTTTTAATTTTTTTTTCAGTTTGAGGGGTTTCACCCCTAAAACTCTCTTTTTAGGCACAGCCCTGAGTCCTACTGATCTGCAGGAAACGTGATAGCTAAATAAAATATCTTGGTAATTAATTCTTTCAGATCAAGGTTCATTCAGTAGCCAAATTACAATGAATTTTTCTATTAACTGAGAAATAATTGCTTTGGTACGTAATGTTTTTACCTGGCTTCTAAGCTTTTAACTTTCATCTGTCTCATGCTCTCTGTATAAATGAATATAAAAATCTTTTTGCATTTGTTTGTGTTTGTATCTTTCAATGTTTCTAAATGTAGAAAATCTTTAAAAGTATGATCTTCAAACTACATCGCAACTAGTGAACCTGAGTGCACACATAATTAAGAGTTCTGAATTTTTCATTGTTAGATAGATGTTATTCACAATTTAAAAAAAAAAATGTAGTTCCCAATTATTAATGTATAATATATTTTTAGATGAATCTTATTCTGTTCCAGAAATATTATTTGAAAAAGAAGATCAGAAGTGGAATTTGGCTGCAGAATACAGCCTTCTGATAGGGTCCCGAAATGGGAATACATGGTAATACTCAAATTGGTATCTTAAGATTGAGCATTAGTTTATTTATTTATTTATTTTTTAAATATAACTGCAATAACAAATATATATGAAGCATTTGAAACCATTCGTGGTTTCCTGGTCCAAGACCATTAATGTTGATTCAGACTATTGCGAAAATTAAAAATTTCCAAGTTGGGAGGGTTGGGGGGGGGGGGGGGAGGGTCTTTGTCTGTCACTCCCTGAAAACAGCGGATCCTTCCGAAATAACCATTTTTTTAAAAAGGATTTAAAGTGCATTTATTTATTTTTAAGAAATATGTTTAGGCTTTTTTGTCCTGTACATGTAAACACCATGCTTTTTTTTTGTTTGTAGAAGTTCAAGAATCATTGCTCAAAATATTTTAGGAAATTTAATTTTTTGTTCTCTTAATTTGTATTTTAGTCAAACCAGAGGGGAGCTGTGTATATCTTTTTTTTTCCGAGCCTTTATGTTTTCGTGTTTTATGAACTTTTTTGAAGTTTATATCGCCTTTTATATTTATTATACTTATATTTGATCTTATAGTTTCATTTTCACAGCTGAAAAATATTTTATTCATGGTGTTTCAAGATATACATGTTACAAAGCTGTTTATTTTTCAAAATTGCCATTTTTTGAAAACATATTCACTTTTGTGGATTTTCATTTAAAAAAGAATGCACAGTGCTTTGATTCATGATTTGTTAACGTTATTCTTCATTTTGAAGTTTATAATCTCAATAGAGCTTTTTAATAGCCATGTGCTAATGCCATGTTCATTTTGCTTATGCCTTTTCTCCAATTTTAGGTTTTTTGCTCAAAAACTTTGGAACTCAGCTTAAACCATACGATAATACTAACATGTATATTTTATATAACTAACATATATAGTTCATACTAACAGTATGAACTCTAAGATTTTTTTTCTTGAATTCAAGACATTTGGCAATCTGTAAACCAGTTTGAAAATTTGTATCAACAGAAAGAAGAAGCACCATTATACATCAAAAGACATCAAGACTGGAAAGAAGAAGTTAATAGCTTTAACTGATGCTTTGCATGTATCTTTCAAAATCACTTTATCTAATGCTATCTTATCTCAATTTTTATTTCATAATAAAAAAAAAAAAAAAAAAAAAAGATATAAAACTAATGGAAAAACTTAAACCCCGATTTTTTCTCAAGGGATTTTGGACATCAATTCTATTATTTTTTTCCCTTTGAAGGAAATTTTTGAGAGTATGCCAAGTAAAAATTATCAAAGAAATTTTATTTGCTTCAGCTTTATGTTTGTTTGACTGTTACATAAAAGAGCATTTACTGCTACTGCACTACTGTTAGATGCACTGAATTTTTGTGCTTGTTAAATTTTGCATTCCAGTTTTTTAATGTGTTTCTGTTCTTCTGTTTTTTTAATTAGTCACTGGAACCTGTACTTTGATTCATTTTAATTAAAAGATTTACTTTCACGAATAAATTACTCAATAATATTAACTGTTAATCCATCATTTCTTAAGTATACTGTATTTTATTTTACAGGGAAGTCATTCGAAACAACATTGCTAAAGATTCAGGATATATATTTACGGCTAAGGGTGAGAAATGTTTTGAACTTCCTGAATATAAGTGTTTTGTTATGCATCTTATCAAATTACTTATTATATCTTTTTATAGGGTTACAGTTACCCCTCATTCTATTGCGCTTTTTATGGGACAAAGAAAAAGCGTGATATAACTTAAGTCATTAAAAATAGTTATCGTTCCAACATACAAGTTATACTGTCGTTATGCTATGCATGTTTGGTTGACAGGAATGGCCGCTGCATACCTGCCAACTTGTACGTTTTGGCCATACAATGTACGTTTTTTTGCTCTATTGTGCAATCGTACGATAAAGGTGTAAAATCGTACGTTATTACACATATATTTCATTAATTTCAAGGTTTTTCTTTTCATTTAACTAGATTTCAACTACTAGGCTTCTTTAAAATTCACCGTTACATGTGTTAATACCGAGGGAGAGCCTAAACTTCATCATATTTCAGTACTGAACGCGTACTTTGTTTAAAACTTGTTCACATGGTGTAAACTGCAATCCTTTTGCATCGTGCAAATATTTTAATATTTGCGAAAGTTTTAGGTTACATTAACATATGCTACCTTAGATTATCACATTTAATTATTTATTTCAATAATTTATAAATTTTTTCCTTCCCATTTTACATGCTTACATTTTTCCCTCGATTCTGTTAAATCTCTTCTTTTGTTTGACATTTCAATCCTTTAACATGTTATCAGTGTTTTAATATTTTTGATGGTGGAAGTTATTTTGACATACTGCTATCTTAAATGAAATGATTGCCTTTTTTAATTTTTATAATTAATAAATTTAGTTGAAAAAAACTAATCTGTAGTCAACAAAAAATTGCTTCATATGTTAAGATTTCAGTCCTTTTGCATTGTGAAAGTATTTTAATATATTGACAATTGGAAGTATTGTAACATGACTACTGAAGCCCTCTTTATTTTATTTCACATGTTTTTTTATTAATGTTTTTTTTCTTCTTACCAGCATGCTGATATTCAGCACATACTTTAGAGAAAATTGCAAAGCTGAAATTTTTTTATTCAGTGGAAAATCTAAAGAAATATTAAAATGAAAGAAAATGACTGAAAGTGACAGTGATACAATTACAATAACTTATTTAATGTCTGATTTTCATTAAGAAATAGGTTATTGTCTTAGTAAAAAATTCTAAGATTTTCTAAGTAGACATGTTGGCAGGTATGCTGCTGTTTTGCCAGGGAATTTAGACGAATAGAAGAATCCTCCTTCAGTTCATTGACAAAATAAAGAAGAAAGAGAGCTTTTCTGAGTACTATCATATGCTTTCATAAATGGTTTCAAACTTAAAGCAAGTTTTTTTAAAATAGGCTTTGATTTTTCAGGAGACACAAAAAACGCCCGATATATCTGAATGATATATCGGGGCGTATATAACAAGGCGAGATATAATGAGTGGCTACTATATTTAATCATGATTATTAGCTATCTTCTCCAAGGATGTATAAGCTATTGCCTGCTGGGTAAAAGCAACCTGTGGCTAATTCTCAAAAAAACGAATTTAAAAAAAAAAAAAAGCACAAATCTAATTCCGAAAAACTTCTTTTTTACACAATTTTAGTTTCAAGATCGAATACTGCCCAATTTTCTGCTATTTATTACAAACACTTTTACCAAAATTATATTCGCAAAATCGGTAAGTTAAAAAAAATGCTGTAATATAAAACGCACCTTCAGAAAAGTGAAAGGTGTTGCCCATCTTAAGACAGAATTATTCGTGAAATAGAATGTTGAGCTGATTAATAAAACTTTTTTGTTGTGCTTTAGCCTTGTTTTTAGTCTGTTTTTGGTTAGCATTTGCAAAATAGGCTCAGATAATTCTGGCATGTTGTAAGTGATTGCACAGCTATCTTTTTAGCATCTGCTTCAGGTTCGCCAATTTTTAATTATCTCCTAAATTGTACGAAGTACAAAGCGCGGTGAACTAATGTGCAAGTTTTTTTTCTTCCTTTTCCTGTTTTTATTTTAATCCCCCCGTCTCCCCAAAAAAGAATGATATGAACTTATAATTATAATTTGAAACATACTTTAGAAAAATAGTTGTGATTTTAAAACTAAAATTGGGTTGTGCTTTCTTTTCTTATAATTTTTTTTTACTAATACCAAATTGTTTATGAAAAAAAAAGGTTTTATCAAAAAAAAAAAAAAAAAGTTAATATTTTCACAAAAAAAAAAAAAAATAAAAAAAAAAAAAAAAAAAAAGAAATGCCAATATTAAAATTTTCCCAAAATGAGCATTAACAAGTTAAAAATCCTGATACAGCCCCTGCATTTGTTTTTTGGCCTTTGTTTTTAAATGTTGTTGGCTTGTTAAATTCTGTTTATCAGTACTTCTTCTTGTGAACAAACTTTTTCTGTCAACACTGACTTAGTCCAAGACTAGTCCATGAGACTATCCTATCAGACTATCCTATCAAGACCTTTTTTCTGTTTTCGGTCCTGCTACAAATAGTACTTAATTCAATAATAAAACAATTTTAAAGATGCAATCTAAACCACACTGTTTAATGTATTTGCAATTTTAAGAAAAATTCTTGATTGTGTACCGTCAAACTCATATTTGATATCAATGAATTCATTATTGTGCATTCAGAAAAAAAAAAAAAGAATAATTGATATGTTAAATTGTAGTTGCTACTTTTCTGCTTAATTTATTTTTACTTAAATATCTTTATTCATTTTTTCCCATTGTGTCTGTCTGAGTACAGAAATTAAATACAAGCTGTAAAGTTATGCATATATTGTTTGCAAATACATTACTAAATACGCCGTGCATTTGTGCCCTCCCCCCCCGTACTTCTTTCTAAATATTGTATTGCAATAAGAAAGGATAAACTACTCTCAGATTTAGAGAAGGCCAACTAAAATTTGTTTGAGGCACAAAGTCTTTCACATAGACAGGTATTTAAGTCCCAAACAATAGCACGATTTTTCAAAAGAAAGCAATGTGTCAAAAGAAAGCAGTGACAGGCTTTCCC
This sequence comes from Uloborus plumipes, assembly GCA_038373865.1. Lineage (NCBI taxonomy): Eukaryota > Metazoa > Arthropoda > Arachnida > Araneae > Uloboridae > Uloborus > Uloborus plumipes. Next base: position 38,078 of record JAXGGA010009140.1, on the reverse strand, counting down.
CATAAAGTGACTAATAGAAAGCCCACATTTCAAACTCCTTAAAACTAACTGAGTAATTTCTCTTCTATGAAAATTACAGATAATATGACTGAATAAAGTATGTTGTTATATAATTTCGGGTATTCACTAGAGCACTGTGGTTGGCAAAATCATAAAAATCATTACTTAAGCGTAGGATAAATCAACAAAAACTATTTTTTTACTCTTAATGTGTACAAGCCTTCACTCCAATTGACAGGCAAGATTTTTTGTATGATTGTTGGTGAACCATGTGATAAAGAGTTTTGTACAATACAGCGTCTTACTCCAATCTACCCTTTAACTTGCATATGTACATTCAGTTGCATAATATTCATATTTGTATCATTATAAAATCTATTTCTTTTTTAGAGGTCCAAGAGCACTATCTCAAAGTGTATGCTAATGGACCTCTTGGAGGTACATATATTTTGCTCTGTTTTTTCTTTAATTACAATATAACTTACAATCAATTCTAATTGTTAATCAATTTTTTTGTTGCAGGGTTTGACTTAGATTGTAATAAGTTTGCCCCATTCCATTTAGATTTGGAATTCAAAGTACCTTTTGATAAAGGTATAACATTTTTTACTCTTTTATTATATGTATATATATGTGTGGGAGGGGGAGTGTATGGTAGCTGTGCTACTGTCACATTGATCAACATTGATGACACCGATAATTAATTACTAACATTTAATAATAAAAACACAACATACATATTTGTAAAAGATGATTCAGATTTTACACACAGAGCAAAAAGCAACAACTACTGTTCTTATACTTCAGCCATAGTTTGTCTGCAGAAAGAGACAAGTCCTGCTTGTTGTTTTTGGTCTCATGCTAAATCACAGGCATTCCAGGAAAAAGAGTTTAGTGTCTCTTTGGGGGGGGGGGGGGTATCACTGTCTAGGTAATGAACCTGTCCGGGGAACTACAAGTTAGGCCTCCTGGTCTCAACTGTTCTGCATATCAATTCTAAAAATATAACAAAAGTTAAAGGTAAAACAACTAAAATAAAAATATAGGTGTCTGTAAAAAAAATCTCTAAATGAGTTCTTTGTGTCACTAAATTTCTGAACATTATCACATTTCTCCTTGAATCATCTTCTTAGTTGTTCATGCGTATGTCAATGTCTTTTCTATTCTTTTACTTCCTTTAAGACACCTTTTGTCATATCTTGCATCTTATTTTGCATCATTTGTCATTTTGTCTTATAATGAGAATCAGTCACTTTTCTTTATTAAAAAAAAAGTCCTTCATTTTTTTAAAAATCTTTTTTACTGTTCTTCCTGTTTTACTTTTATTTATTTTTTATTGTTCGGGGGCTGATTTTCTGAAAAATTGTTTCATATCTTTATGCTATAGAATGGGATTTTTCTTTCACAGCAAGTGGCTACTAATACGGGAAACTTTGGTAGTCACATAGAATTTTTGTAGCTACAATGAAGATGTTCCACCCCTGCAAGCAGCATTGAAGTTATTGATATAAAAGCATTTATTTAATGGTAAATTTATATATATTAGGGTGGGCCGACAAAACACTTTTTTTTATTTCGATGTTGTAATAGTGCAGAAAAGTTGCGAATCATGAAGACAAAAAGAAGGAAACAAAATTATCGAAATCGGTTGATATCTTCCGATTGCGCATAAGGCCTAAAGTTTGAAAAAAAAATGAAAAAACTTCATTTTCGTGATTTTTGTTTTAAATTTTTGAATTGGGTGTTTTTGTAATGTAATAGAACGGAAAAGTTGTTAATTGTGAAGACAAAAAAAAAAAAGAAAAAAAAAATATCAAAATCGATTGATATCTTCCGATCGAGCATAAAACCAAATATTTGACAAAATATGAAAAAAACTTCCTTTTTGTGATTTTTTTCTGCAAAGATCTGCTGTAGTTAAAACATTATGTCCAAACTGTTGCACAGAATGAATGCACAATTAGGGGGCCTATCTGATAAAATCCAGGCTCTTACATGCCTCAAAATATTTGTTCCTACATAATTTTTTTATTTAATCATGAGAAAAAAAACTAGGTAAAACACTTTCTACCAGGCGCGGATCCAGAGGGGGGGTCATGGGGGTCATGACCCCTCCCTTAACCGACCAAATGTAGCAAAATATTGCATTTTTGGGACTTATTTTACGAAAAAACTGTCAAAACCCCCCCATTTTTGCACAAAAATTGCACTTTGACCCCCCCTTTCCGAAAATGACCCCCTCCTTAACCAGAAGCTGGATCCGCCCTTGCTTTCTACAGTTCAGTTTCAGCGCCTTTTTGTACAGTAAAACAAATAGATTGAACATTAATAGATGCTCCATTTGCTATTAAAACTTCTGGGAATATCTGAACTTGGAAAAAACCTTATAAGATATGAACGACCTGGAAATTGAAATAACAACTAAGACAGTTTTATTAAAGTACTTGTGACACCTTTCTTGTGAATTAATTGGTTTGACTTAGTTTTTTGTATCAAATTCTAGTTGAAAGAAAAGCAAGTTATTACAAGAATAAAGATGTGAAACATAACAAATGTAGTACAGAAGAATCGTTTTTTTTTCAAACATGAATATAGGGATTATTTTCTAACATTCTTCGTCCTACGCCCCAACGAATGCAAATATAAGATCAATCACAGAATTAAAAGTAAAAAAATTAAAATAAATAATATTGTATAACGTTGCTGACGAAAATGTTCAAATAATTCAAGAATTTAACAGAATTTTTTTCAATAATAAGGACAATAAGCAGTTTCTTTTACTTGCTGTTGAAGAAAATTGAGTACTTATCCTTGCTGAGACAGTAAAATATTCAATACCAAACGTCTCTCTCTCAAATATATATATAAATATACATAGAAAGTTGAATTGCATAGCAAGAAGTTTAAATATTTTGGCTTTAACTAAAAACTTCTAGCAAAGTCTAGTATAACGCTGCTCGGCACAAAATGAACTTTAAATGTATCAGACACTATTCTTGCTGTTTCTTATGTAAAATGCCCCACTGAATCCAAATATGATCTCCGTTTCCCCCTTCACTTAATCGTTCGAACATAACTGGAATGAATATAAATAATACTGAAAGGTTCTTTACTGAAGGAAATCTGCGGTGCGACTCATATGTAACATGCGATGTGTCCAAAGTTTTGAAAAAATGTTTACAGTTTGAAAAATTCTTTGGATGTGGGAATCATAGAAGGCAGTCCGATATTATTGTGCAGGACCAAAGAATAAGTATAAAATTTTGAAACTGAAAAAAATGAGTTGATGATATGTGAAATATTTTACGGAGGGGAGGGGAAAAAAACCCCTATGAGTCTCCTAACTTGTGAAAAGTTGTTGATGATTTTGAATTTTTCACCTCTCTATCCCTATAGAAGAATGTTAATGGTAAATATAATGCTTCCTTCCCCTCCAAATAATGTCTATGAAATTGTCGAAATCTGATGAAAATAAGAGGGGAGGGGCGCTATTTTCGAAAAGTGGGAGGCAATGGGGGGGGGGGGAAAGGGGGGCAATATTAGGATTCAGGGGATCATTGAACATAAGAATCAGCAAGAATGATTGCAAAACACCAGGATTTTTTTTTTACCGCTCAACCGAAGAACGCTTGAAATTGACAAAAACTGGAGAACTATTTAAGCTTTGAGCACCGTCTTTTATTTAAGTAGGAGGTTGAAATTTTGGTAGTATATTAGGGTGGATAAAGGTAAAAAAAAAATGAGCCACCGCCGTGACCTCTAGGACAAAATTTTTTTTTACCATAGGTTTGTGAACCACCCTAGTGACTATGTCATTTTACCAAAAGCAGTTAAAAACCAAAACTACAGAGCCTGAAAATGGGTTCCTCTTTAGAGAAGTAGCTGCTTTATGAAAGGAAGAATAGGTGAGAAGTGGTTTGAACTGGGGTGTTTCGGCGAAAAACTGGTAACCATTGCAGAAGATGGTGTTTTCTTAGGGTACAGTTGGTAAGGAAGGCTGCCGGGACTTGTGCTGTAAGAAAAAAAAAAAAAAAAAACCCAAATTATTTGCCTCTTCTGTTGCAAATTTAATCTCAAACTCCGCCCACCCCCCGCCCCCTAGTTTGTATCATTATTTATGATGAATAATTGATATTCAAATGCTTTTGAACTTTTTTATAGTTGCTATTTTCTCTTTAAAAACTTACTGCTGATTGTTTCATGTTTAAATTTTGATTAAATTGCCACTTTTTGAAAATGTTCTTAGCGGATTTGTTTTCTTAATCATTGATGCACTGCACTTTATGTAAAGCATGATGTATGCAATTTTATGTATTAAATTATTTTTAATTGCAGTCAAAAGTGTATTAACTTCTGATGAAACAGCATCTACAGATCTTCAAGATCAAGAATTCCAAAAAATTAGTTATAACCCTTATCGAGATGAATTCAGAAAGGTATTTAATACAATCATCTAAAACATTTCCTTAAAGGTGCTTACTATTTTTTATTCTCAGACAGATGATAGGATTTCTCTTGATACAAAACAGTTATCTTAAAAGTGTTATAAATTCAAAATCACTGATTTCATCCAATATGATTTTGTGAACTTTTATGATTTTGTGAACTTCAAAATAGTATTTGTTTATCCTCTTGCATAATATGTCATTACAACCACGGCTCGATATAACGACCATCTCCGTCCCACAGAAAAAGTTCTTTATAACAAGTGTTCACTATAAGAGGTAGAATTTTTTTAAAATACACAAGCATCATGCGTGTTCATCAGTATATTTATAAAAATTGGCAGATTTCAGCAAAGTGCTCAAAATATTATGTTTTTATTGTAATTTAAATATGTATTTGTGCAAAATACTGTAACAAAACTTTAAAAAGATTTTAAATTAGAAAATGTGTAGACAAAATATTGCATACTTACAAATCATGTATTTTCTGAAGAAAAAATCAGATGTAGTTGTTGGTCTTTTTGCAAAACACAATTTTTCATTTCAGTTATAGATGGTCCAGTATCCTTTTTCCATGCAAAAAACATTTTAAACTCCTTATAAACTCCTTTTAAACTCCTATACATTAAACATGTTTTTACAAAGAGCTGTCATTACAATTGGGTCGCTATATGAGATCAGACGATACAGAAAGGTTGTTATATCAAAAGCAAATTAACAGAGTATATTTTGACAAAGTTGGGGGGTTTTCCCACTTGTCGTTTTATATTGGGATGGTCTTTATAGCAAGTAGTCGTTATAATGAGGGTCAACTGTACATATATTCTGAAGTGTCATATATATTAGTTTTCCTCATGCCTGCATCAGTCAGGATGCTGCAAATGCAAGATTCCTCAGGTTCTGAACAATTCTTGCCTGCTCCTTTCGGGCATGCTGGTAAAAATAAGGTTAGAAAAAGATATTTAATTTAATACAACAAATATATGTTTAACTATATGTCTTTATATTATCTAATTAATGTTACTAAATAGTTTGATTTTGTTAACATTTTAATTATCAGTACAATTTTCATTTCTCTGATTGGTAAAATCTAATTCATTACAAATAATTTAATAAAAATAATTAAAATAGAGCAAACATTTGTAATCCTGACAGTAAAATACTTTACAATTATGCAACGGAATTGAACAGAACTCTTCAATGAAAGAAAAAAAAAGAAAAAAGAAGCAGAACAAAGTTTCTGATTTAAATTGAAAATTTATGAAAAACAGTACAAATGAATCATATTGCTATAATTGATTCTGAGTGGAATATTTTTTTAGCACAAGACTACTGAATCCATTACAAAAGACCTACATCAATAGCAAGCATGTATTTTATTTTGCTTCATGTTTGAATATTTCTATTCTTGATTAAACAAATTTTTCAGTCTTAAAAAAAAAAAATCTTTTTAAGATTATTTCTCTGATTCTTTCTCTTCACTTTTTATATCAGTCAAAAAGTGACTCATTTTCAATACAATTACTATCAGTATTTGTAGTGTTATTCATCTTAAGTTTGTTAAGCTATTACTTAAACTATCTCTACTCCTTTCATTTACAAGAGATTGCACTGAGTGAAAAATTTCATATTAGTATCATTTGGAACTTTTTCTCGCAAGTTTTACTTGTGCAGTTGTAGAATATGATGCAAGTTATTGAATGCTAGATTTAGTTAACTAGATCATATTTTGCATACATTGCTTCACACATCATTGTGTCACAGAACTAAGAGGGGCTGCTGACGGAATTCCCAAAATATATTTTCCCATATTTAATAATCTCACCCCAATAAAGGTATAGTATAGCTTTAACATATCGATAGGGTTTTTTTTTTGGCAGGAATTCCCTGAAAAATGCTTGTAATGCAATGTGAAGTTCCTTGTATTGGCAACGTTTGAATAGCTCTGCTAGAAAAAATTGTTCAAATGTATTTTTCAGACAAAAAAAAAAAAAAAAGTCTTGGATCACTCTGTCAGGTAAAATGAAAGTGACAAAAAAAGGTCAGAGAAAAATCTAGAAAAAGCACAAATCTTTGAAATTTCTAGAAATGTCAGAGAATTCTTTTCAAGGAAGAGTAAAACTGCTGTTCCTTTTGTGCAAAATTGCGCATGCACGAATTTTTAAGATAAGATCAGATCATAAAAATACTAACTCATTCTGAAATAATTAACATAATAGAGCTACAAAAAAGGAACGATTTATTTTTATGTTATTGTTTCACAATTAAAGCCATATTTAATAAAAATCACAATCGTTGAACTGTTTACTTCAAATACCATTCAATCGACAAACTGTAAACATTCAAAAATTATTTTGAACCTTATTTAAAATTTTTTTGATAAGGATTAGAATATTTTAAACAGAAATGTATAGATATTTAGATATATTTCTTTCACTTAAAAATGTGATTAATTTAAAATGATGATATAAATTTTAAAATAGTTCGTTTTTTTAAGTTTTGTCAGTTGACTGAATTTTGAAATAAACGATTCAGCTATTGATTGACTTCAAAATATTTTTTTTTCTTTGTAGGAATAAAAACAGTAGTGGGTTCTGGCAAAAAAGATAATTGTGCTGGATAGAGTTATTTTTTCCGTCAGTTTTAAGCTCTTTAAAAATAATTTCATTAATCTTAACTTTGAGAATCAAGAAAAAAAAAGAGTGAGATTGATTTTCTTTTGTTGAAAAAAGTCAAAGCTCACTTTCTGAGGAGCTTTTTCAGAGGCGTCATTTGTAGACAATTAAACAGTTAAAAATGTAACATAAATTTCTAACATTATCATCTTTCTGTTTAAAGGAATTTGATGTAAAAGCAGAAAATGTTATTCAGAACTTGACAAGTATTCCTGATTTTAACACAACTGCAGGTAATATATGTGATTCTAAGTTTTGTATGTTCTGAATAGTCAGAAAAACATTATTATTCATTTATTTTGTTTTTATTATATTTCATCTAATTTAGGTGCTTATTTGCCTTTTATAAGAGATTATTCTGACAGAATATTCATGAGATCTGAAATAAAAAAGTTTGTGAAGAATCATAGACTGCTTGAGCAATATTTTAAGGATGGAAGATCCTTAATGAAATATGTAAAAAGGAAAAAGCTTAAAAAGGACTTTGTCAAAAGGTAAATACATATATCTTTTTAATGTGCAGTGTGCTTCATAAATGATCATGGTTCTCTCTCATTAGTGAATAATACTATAGTAAATTCTATATAGGAGGTCTGTTATGAATGTTTCACTCACTATAAAGGCCTAAAGAATAAAAAATGTTGTAAATGCCACTCTTCCTATGAATTGAAAGAACAAAAATATTAATTTTGTATCAGTAATTACCTTATTAACAGTGCCGTATTTTTGGAAGTAAGCTCCACATTGTAATATTCATTAAAGAAAGAGAAAATTCTACCATGTGCACTGCACCCTTTGCAAGAGCCACATCTGAAGCTAAACAATTGAAAAGCAAAATTAATAGTTAGCAGAAATGGAATGCAATTTAAACTGGCTAAATGTTTAAAAGTTTTTTTTAAATTAGTATAATTACTGAAAGTTCAGAATCCTAAATCTGTCAATCGTGGACTTCACTGCTGAAAATTTCAAAATGGTGAATGCTAGAACATTAAACGATCCCTTTAATGGTCGTTTAAAACAGTTATGAGCTTTCATTGAAATAATTACCCTTTTTTCTCGTTTGAATTTCAGCATTTTAGTCCAAAAATGATGCTCAGTGCTGGAAAATTGGGCTCATTGGCAAGATGAAGGTTCCAAAAAATTTCCCGAACAACATGAAATTCTGGCCTTAATTTCTCGATTTTGGTACAACCCTGCCAATTAAGCGCTTAAGAAAGAAATACTTTCTCATTATGGCAAAATTTTATGACATCTATCACTTGATGGTTGGTCTTGTAGCACCAACAAAATCACTTGCGTAAGTGACAACGCATTTTTGCTTTAACACAGCATTTTACACACCCGTTTTATTAATCCACCTGTCCAGACCGAACTCCACTGAAAGTGGTAAAATTTCTTTAAACTTGTGTTTTGAAAATTATATTTAATAAGTTTAAAATAGAATAGAAATCATTTTTTCATTATTTCTAGTACATCACCACCAAAATCTACTGAATGCATTGATAGTTTTAACTAAATTAATAGTTCAAAAGGAGAAAAGAAATATGTAATTTAAAAAAGAGTATATACTCTTATCAGCAAGCAGAGACACTTTAATAAATGTGATTAATTTAAAAGAAAGTAAATACAGCACAAATAAAAGATATTTTGAATAAATTATTTCTACTAACCACATATATTAAGTCCACAGTTTACTTCATGTTTAAACTCAAGCATCTACATTTTGCGTTGGTAACTTACGTTACACATTTTGATTATAGGGCAAAAATTTAAATAAACAATATTTAAAAGAAAAATACTGTTATTTGCTTAGTACACACGTGTAAGATAGAAAATGTAACATAGTTAACATTGTATTGCCCTTTCTTTATCTACATAAAGAACTTTAACATGTTTTTGGTAACTTACGTTACATAGAACAGAGCCTTTTGGAAATCGACATAAATCACTTAATTTAAGTGAAAACTCTTGTTTCAGCAATTCACATTATTAATTTAAAGTGTAATAAACTATAATCTTCCTTTGTAACATTTATTTAAAGAAAGAAAAAAAATTGAAAAGTACCAATGTTGAAAGTTTGGTCATTTGCTTCATTAAAAGTGAAGTAGGGTGAAGTGGGGTAATTGCGTACTTGGGGCAGATGTGTACTCATTTGAAAAAAGGAGGAAAAACTGAAGCTAGCTGCTATCTAGTGGCACCATTTGGAAGCCTTTAGGTTAGTGATCACTTCTCAGATGGCTGCACCTATGTCCAGATAATAAGGCTTTATCAATCTGCCTCCATTTCGTCAGGTGTTTTTTTTCGTTGTGAATCACATTTCGTGGACTTTTGTTTACAGTGCTGCAGGATCACCATTTTCAGCTAAATTTGATTAGTTCTTGGATAAATCACTTGAAGGTAAGTTGTTTTCCTCATTAATGGCTGCAGAATAGTTGAATTAATGTGTACCTATACATACTGTTGGGGTATACATTTACCCCGGTTTGTTTTCAGTCACGGGGTAAATGTGTACTTTTTCCTGGGGCAAATGTGTACTACAGTAAACATTTACCCTAAGCAAAATTTACATAGAATACACATTCACCCACTCCTTATTAGACTTTTACAATCTTATTATTGTGTATATTTTTGTTCCCAAATGTTTGATTGACCTCCTCACAATAAATTAATTGAAAAAAATGGAGAAAACACTTTCGTTTACCCTCACTCTGAAGACATTAGCGAAATCGATGGCAATGCTATTGTCACCAAGCTTCCAGAGCCATCTGAGGGAAAAAGAGCTGTTTTGATATTCCCAGCTAAATTTTCCTCCTACAACATGGGTTAGCAGAGTTGCTGAAGGTCCCACTCAAATTTGCTATTCTCATTTTGGCCAGGACTCGCCACTATAATTCCTTTTTTTTTACATTCCAAGATACAAATTTTGGCATGTTCTTTTCAATTTTGCTATTAAAGACGTTTTTTCCCCTTTAATCCTATGCTTTGTACTTTGTTTTCACCTTTGTAAACTGTACCAATTAAGAGAGGACAGAAGGTGGGCAACAAAAAAGTGCATAGCTTCCGCTGGAGAATTCGGAAATAAAAAAATCATACACAGAATTTTTTGTCCTTAACTGCTCTTTTGTATTTATTTGGCCCAACAGCAAAACAACTGAATTGTATAGGATTTTCATGCGGCGTACACATTTGCCCCAACTTGTGGGGCAAATGTGTACTTCAGAGATGGTTTTAAAAACATAGCAATACAACCATGAAAAAAATAGTTTTTTTAAAATTCTTTGGGTGATTTGTAATCTACAGAAACGCCGCTAAAAGATGATATAAAAAAATAAAATTCTGAATACCCCCCTCCCCACCAGAGACTTAAGAAGTTGAATTTCGCCAAAACAGGTACACAATTACCCCACTTCACCCTACTCTAATACCAACTTCAAAGTATTGCCGAAACTAAAAAACTTAATTCCTGACAAAAAATTATTATAAATAAGAAATTTGAAACATTTGTAAACCAAAAAATATGCAGAACAATCACATGGCTCGAGTTTGATTGTTTCAACGCTTTTCCACACTTGCATGGAATTGCCCTTTTGCGTGAGCAATTTATGTAAATTTTTTTGTCATAACACCACAGCACTTTTGTCCGAAAGTACAGTTCTTGTAGTATTTTTTAACTTAATTTCTATTATCCAATTTAAAGTTAAGGCATTTAATAAATATTTTAAATAATCTAAATCTTTTAAAAAAATTGAAATGTGAGATCAATGGTGGAAGTATGCTCATGGTTGCCCAGTGGCGGATCTAGCCGATCGTTTTGGGGGGGGGGGGCATTCTGAGCTTCCTACGCATACTCATTTGGGAAGCGTTAAGGGTTTTTTTAATTACTATTTTTTTAAGTATCCCCAGCTGAAAAACACATAGGGCTTTGAGATTTTGATAGGATTATTGAAATTTGAACTCTGAAGACTTGAAATTGGAACAAAAGACAATATATTCCAATATATTCTTCTGTATTAGTTCTGTATGCATTTTACTATTATATTATAACGTGTTTTTTCTCAACTTTAGGAATGACTGCGACAAACACAAATAGACTACAGTATCACACTATAAACCAGATAACCCAGTTAAATGACTTTTAGTTTTTTAGTTTGAATGACCTCTAACCATGAACTTGAAAAAACTCAACCCAGTTGTCCTCTCCACCCTGTCAATTCCACCCTCCCACCTCATTATTGTCATAGTCTACCCTCTGCTCTTCTTGACGCTCGAAACGAGCGTTTGTGACTTTCTGTGGTTTTCCAAGAAAACCTATTCCCGAAACAACCTCCACTGTCCCCTCTGTTCCTAGAGGACAATAGCGGTAGTGGGACAATGCGAATGTTTCTGAGGCAAGGGAAATTTTTTCTTTGCTTCTAAACAGATCGCTCGACTTTGAAGTTGCAAATTACTGCGTAGCTGCAATCTGGAATTCGAGATATCAGTGCGTACCCAGAAATTAGTCTTGAGGGGTGCATAGTGTTCTCGTGAGAAATGAATCAATGTTTAGAACTACCATTTGATGAATTTTTTTTTATAATTATTTACCGTATTTTAAATTTATCTGTTTGAAACAGTCAAAGAATTTTGTTTAATTAAGTTATAAAATTTACAGAAATGAATATAATTTAAGAATAATAAAGCTACCACAAGATCAACATTTAGAATTATCAAAACTGGGGAAATCTTTATTGGAAAATTGATAAAATCCTTCAATAATTGAAAATGGTCCAATGTAAAAGGATTAAAGCTGTAAACGTACTGATATAAAAAAAATTTGCACATAACAGATATCACCAAGTTGCACTTATCCTCCCCCTCCTTTTAGTTTTGCAAAATTCTTAAGATTTCTTTTGTCACGTAGTACAGACATATTTGCATGTAGATTTATATTAAACATTAAGTTTAAAAACTTTTTTGTACCAGTTACTCTAAAATTTCTGAACATTTTATTGTTGAAAACGTTCTTCTGCAGTACGTGTTATTGCAAGCAAATTGACTAAAATTTAAATTGTTGATGACCTGAAAAATGCCTACGCTGCAATCTTGTAAAGCTTCTATAGCAATTAATTCAATATATTGTGCAAATTGTTTTGTTTCCCTAACTGTTATTCCTCAATACTACAATTTGCCAAATCTTAAAAAGTAGTTTCTTTCTATATTTTTGATTTATTTTATTTTACGTGATTATAGATAAGAGGTTATTCTTTATTTCTTAATTAATTAGTTTACTTATTTATTTACAATAATCATAGAGAGAGCAGCTATCAATTTTAATTTTTGGGTTAGCATATTTGTAGTAAAAAAAAAAAGAAAGAAAAGAAAATAAAGAAAGGATCCTCACTATACTTTAAGTATAACGGTAGCACATTTGATGATTGAGCAATAAGGGTGTAATAAGTTACTGTCACGAAATGAGGTTAGAACATTTTGAAAATAAAGATAAATTTCTGTTCCGAGGGGAGGGAAATAATTTTACTCCAACTAGGGCATAAATTTCTTTATCCTTAAAAACACGTGATAAATAGACTTCGTTATTCTTTGGAGTTTTTTTTTTTCACATTTTCCCCATCCACCCCAAAAAAAACTGAACTAAATCGTTTTGGGGGGGGGGGGGGGGGCATGGCCCGCCCCTAGATCCGCCCCTGTGTTTGCCATTGGTAACTAAAGTGACTATTATGAATGGAAGATGACTATTGGTATTATTTAAACGTAAGTGAAGTCAAAAAAGAGGATTTTGCACTCAATTGTAAAAAGACAGACTTTTAGTTACATAGCGACTAAAATGTAAAATATTCCAACTTTTTCTCCTGATTTTTTCTTGTGTGTGTGTGTGTGTGTGTGTGTGTGTGTGTATGGGGGGTTGGGGACGATTAGAAAAATTAAAAAAAAAAAAAAAAGGATTTAAAAGTTAACTCCCTTTTGTCCGTAAAAAATCAGAATGTTTTGGCTGGTATTTTGAAAATAAATGTTTAAAGAAAGGAAAAGGAAGTGAAATAAGCTTAAAGCAGTAAGTTATCACCTCTGTATCAGGGCTAAGGCAGAACTATATGTAATACACCAACATCCATGTTATGCTCTGTAGAGACTTCCGTTTCGTCCTTATTCCAGACTCAGCAATCTAGAATAGACACAAACCAAGCTGTGGGCAGATATCATCTTATAGAAGCTAAGAAGCTTTAGATAGCATAACTAGGTTTACAAGTAATAATCTTGTTTATGATCAGAATTTTAATCACTTACATTCATGAATTAAGATGATTTTAAAATGTGCATCAGGATTTCTAGAAGTTTACAATCCAGTCAAAGCAAATAAAGAAATGTGTAACAGTGAAAAGTTAAGAACAGTTGCATTTCTCAAAATGAGCTAATTGAAAATTTAGTGTGGAAATTCCAGTACATAAAATGAACTGTGCTTTATAAAAGAACTTGTACTAAATTGTTTTTTTTTCCTTTTTTTACAATATGTATTAATTTCCTTTTTTGCAATTTAAATACAAATTGTAAATTTGTTGACTTTGATTTGATTACCGACTTTTCAGTAATCACAGTTGTTGTCAGCCCCGTTCAACTAGAAATATCGGGACTTGACTATGTTTATTTATGCAATCTCTTTGCAAATTTCAAGTATACTTTCTGTTTTCAGAGATGATTTCAAAGAACTTACAAAATGGATGCGCTACCGTTATATGTTTCCCAAATCGGAAGATTATTATTCATTTGTGTGTGGGTTTTTAAAAGAAAGATTTCTAAAGAAAAAAATTAGAGAAGTTAACCAAAAAATGCAGAGTATGTTCATTTTGGCTCTATATTTTCCCCTTTTTTGCATATTAGTATGTTTCATGTGAGTTTTAATCTGTTAATTTTTTGCACCAATTTTTTAGGCTCATGTTCTATGAATAAACTGGATCGGGAAAAATTTTGTCTGAAACATAAGAGAGTTCATCCTGTTGGAGAAAGAAACAACAAATCATTTGCAAAAAGGAATGAAACTGAAGGACTTGAGTCAAAGCCGAATGATAAAGTACCGAAAATACAAGAGAAAATAAATAATTCTCAACCTGGTTTGATAAGAACACCTAAAATAAAGAAAAGAAAGCAAAAAATGAAGAAAGTTTACAAGACATCAAGTTATAAGCAAAATGAGAAAAACCATAAAAAATTATTTAAAGATGATGAAATAGCTGCAAAATCGCAAACCGAAAACTTAGGTAAAGCAGTTGTTAAGAAAATGCAAGAGCATTCTCAGCCAGGTTTGATAGGAATGCATAAAATAAAGGAAAGAAAGCATAAAATGAAGAATGTTTGCAAGACAAAAAGTCATGAACAAAATGAGAAGTACCATAAAAAATTATTCAAAGCTGATGAAATAGCTGCAAAATCGCGAAGCAAAACCTTAAGTAAAACAGTTGTTAAGAAAATGCAACAGCATTCTCAGCCAGTTTTGATGGGAACGCATAAAATAAAGCAGAAAATGAAGAAAACTTGCAAGACATCAAGTTATAAACGAAATGAGAAAAACGATAAAAAATTATTCAAAGCTGATGAAATAGCTGCAAAATCGCAAAGCGAAAACTTAAGTAAAACAGTTGTTAAAAAAATTCAAGAGCACTCTCTGCCAGGTTTGATAGGAACACATAAAATAAAGGAAAGAGAGCAGAAAACGAAGAAAGTTTGCAAGACATCAAGTTATGAACACAATGAGAAAAACCATAAAAAATTAGTCAAAGCTGATGAAGTTCAAAAAGAAGTGGCTATTGAAAAGCAAATCAAAAACCTAACCAAAACAGATGCTAAGAAAATTCCAGAGCAAGAAGATAATTCTCAGCCAGGTTTAATAGGAACACCTAAACCAAAGGATAGAAATCAGAAAATAAAGAAAGTTTGCATTGCATCAAGTTATAAACAAAATGAGAAAAACCATAAGAAATTATTCAAAGCTGATGAAGTTAAGAAAAAAGTGGCTATTGAAACGCAAATCAAAAACCTAAATGAAACAGATGTTAAGAAAATGCAAGAGCATAAAGATAATTCTCAGCCAGGTTTGATAGGAACACCTAAAATAAAGGAAAAAAAGCAGAAAGAGAAGAAAGTTGGCAAGACATCCAGTTTTGAACAAAATGAGAAAAACAATAAAAAATTATTCAAAGCTGATGAAGTTAAGAAAGAAATAGCTATTGAAATGCACAAAAAATATGCTTCAAAATCATGGTATGAAAAAGGGAAAACACATAAAAAGCCAGTGGAAATAAGTAAAATGAAGGGAAACATTTTTGATTCACAGAGCGCAGAACTTCATAAAAATGATAATCAGAAATTGATGAAAAATAATTTAAAAAGGCATGAAAAGAGGTTGAAAACAAAAGGTATTGTGGAAAATAAAAATGTTAACTCGCATGGCAAAGAGCTTCGTGAAATTTTTTTAAAGAAATTAAAAGCTAAAAATGGCAAAAGACATAAAAAGCATTTAAAACCGGATAAACCGAAGAAAAAACTAACTATTATAACCCAAAACAAAGAACATAATGAGAAAGATTTTGAAAATGATAACTCATTTTTCAAGCATCAGAAAAATAAAAACAAAATCTATAAGCATGGAGAGCTCATGAATTGTAAATCTCTTGTTTCAAAGCAGAAAATAAATGTTAAATCAAATGAAAGAAAAGGTATTTTAAGTAATAAATTGAAAATGAGAAGAGTAAAAGATAACAAAGCCAAGGAACAAACTAGTGGAAAATTGGGCACAGGTAAAAAGCCAAGAAATAATGAAGTTTTGAAAGCTTGTAATGACACTCTCTTAGATAAAAATCCAAAACCAAGCGAAGTGAGGCAAGAATCATGTAACAAACCACTAGACATAAAAAGAAAAAAAACTCAACGTGTAGACGGAGTTAAAGAAAATTTGGATTTCAAGTTTAAAAGACAGGAAAAAAGAAAAGCTAAAAAAATAAAAGTAGGTTCAGATGTTAGAGATGTGATGAGGAATTTGGTAAAAGCAACAGCAAATATATTAGCCAAAAACAAATTAGATGAAAATAACAGAGAAGAATCCCAAATAACAGAAAATATTGTTATCAAATCTTGTAAAAAAATTCCCTTAGATAAAAATAAAAATCCAAGAAAAGTGAGGCAAGAATCAGGTAACAAACCACTAGCCATAAAAAGAAAAAAACAACGAAGAGTAGATAGAGCTAAAGAAAATTTGAATTTCAAGTTAAAAAGACAGGAAAAAAGAAAAGCTGAGGAAGAGGTATATGAAAAAAGAGAAGCTAAAAAACTGAAAGTTGGTTCAGATATTAGAGATTTGATGAGGAATTTGGTAAAGGAAACAGCAAGTAAATTGGCCCAAAACAAATTAGAAGAAAATAATAGAGAAAAATCCCAAATAACAGGAAATATCGCAATCAAATCTTGTAATGAAACTCTCTTAGATAAAAATCCAAAACCAAGCAAAGTGAGGCAAGAATCTGGTAACAAACCACTAGTCATAAAAAGAGCAAAACCATCAAGAACAGATAGAGCTAAAGAAAATGTGGATTTCAAGTTTAAAAGACGGGGGAAAAGGAATGCTGAGGACGAGTTATATCAAAAAAGAGAAGCTAAAAAACTGAAAGTAGGTTCAGATGTTAGAAATTTGATGAGGAATTCAGTAAAAGCAGCAGCAAGTAAATTGGCCAAAAACAAATTAGATGAAAATAATAGAGAAAATTCCCAAATAACAGGAAATGTTGTGATCAAATCTGTAAGTAATAATTTACTGAAATGTTACAAAACTCTTCAAACTAATTGAGGGTATTCTTACCAAAAGTATTGAGATTTTTAAATGTGCTTTTTTTAGCAATACAGTACTCCCCAGTTGTTCTATTTTTGGGAGAGGCTCATTCTCCAGAATGTAGCTTTTTAGCTAAAATATTTTTCAGTCTCAAAACCTTATGTTTCCTGCTCGTTTCATTTTCACATGAAGTAGTTATTTACTATTAGTGACCATGAACAATGACCTTACTAAATTCCAATTATTTATTTTACTGATAAATGTAAATATAAAAATAATCATAATCACATTGGTGATATTAGAAAATTAATAATTACTAAAATTTCTAATAGCACGGAAAACTTGCCCATTGGCATCCTAATAACGAGAAAAAAAATGAAGTTATTTTTTAAATCGCACAAGAGTCCTCAAGTTGAGAAAAAAGAGAAAAAATCCTCAATTTTTAAAGACATATTCTTTTTGAAAAATAATATAATTTATTTCTAATTTTTTAAAAGTACTTTTTGTATAAACCAAAATACCTCGAAAAAAATTTCAGGGCACATTGCCAAACATTTGAATTCTTGCATAAAGCCTAAAAATGCCATTTTTTGAACAAAAAAAATATTTTATTTCAAAAATTCGCAAGCTGACATAAAGCTATAAAGATATACTATTAAACATTCATTTTAATGCTTTACATACTTTTCTTTTATGTTAAAATGACCAAGGACTCACCACATGGAGGTTGCAAAAAGTCAAGTTCCCCATCCCCCCCACACACCCTGTCCATTCAACCATCCAATCAAGGGCAGTTTTTATGCTGAAGTTCTTTAAATTCTGACTTGAAATTAAATTTTTCATTAAAGATCTTGATCTGAATGTTGTGTGCTTAATAAAAAAACATCTGAGAATGCATGAAAAAAATCTGGGTTTTCATGCCCTTAACCTGTCCCAGTCTCTGTCACTAGTTTTACACATATCTCCACTGACTGAGTGTGGCACGGAAATTTTAAATTTTTGTTGAAATTTCCATGCCCCAAGCACAGAAATTTTAACAAGTGACCCAGAATTAGCTGTTAAAAATCCCAGACCCCTCTTCAAGATGATTAACCTGTGCTAACTGGGTGTAAAGACTTTCTAAAATTATTCTGCCAAGAATAATGCAAACACTTGAATATTTATAATAAAGACATATGATTCTATTTTGTTTAATATTAAGATGCATTTACACCGTGAAAGATGGTTCGAAGCATATGGATGAATCTCACAAAACGGGACAAAAGGAGTGACAGAAATGATGCAAAACTGACTATTTTTGCAGAAATCAGCTACTAACTCTACAAAAACTTGTTTTGTAGTTTTAAAAACTTATATATATAACTTATAAATATATATATATGTATATATATATATATATATATGTATATATATATATATATATATATATATATATATATGTATATATATATATATATGTATATATATATATATATGTATATATATATACAGGGTGTCCACTCCAATCGTGGACCAATAGCTAATTTTTAAACCGTTAGAGATAAGCATATAGTTTATTTAGGAAAAAATCTCCAAATTACGAAAGGAATTTTGGGTCTATTCAATGTTTTTCAAAAAATCAAATTTTGAAAGAGTTAAGAAATTTAAATTTTTATACAGTCCCCCAGTCCTATCAATCATATTTAGTAAAACATTCTTGACACTGTAACGTTTAAAACTAAAAAAAAATCACTCTTCTACGACAAAAATTGACCGAGTTATGACGTTTTGAAAAATCAATATTTTGAAGGATTTCGCATACGGTCCCTTAAGCGATCTCTGGAAAACGTCATGAAATCCTTCAAAATCTTGATTTTTCAAAACGTCATAACTCGGTCAATTTTTGTCGTAGAAGAGTGATTTTTTTTTAGTTTTAAACGTTACAGTGTCAAGAATGTTTTACTAAATATGATTGATAGGACTGGGGGACTGTATAAAAATTTAAATTTCTTAACTCTTTCAAAATTTGATTTTTTGAAAAACATTGAATAGACCCAAAATTCCTTTCGTAATTTGGAGATTTTTTCCTAAATAAACTATATGCTTATCTCTAACGGTTTAAAAATTAGCTATTGGTCCACGATTGGAGTGGACACCCTGTATATATATATACATATATATATATATATATATATGGATATATATATATATATATATAATAATACAAACAAATATTAAAAATGAAATAGAAAATGGCACATTAGGAGAAGTGAAAGGAGAAAGGTTGAATCCAGAGCTCATCAGCCGTGGGGGATTCAAGAGTGGTCGAAAGACCAAAAAATTTAAATATAAACTATAAAGAGGATGTTTAAGTTCAAAATATGCAGTCTACAGATCTTCATTGGGCAAAAAAGCACCAATGCGAGTCTGCAAATTGTACATGAGAACAAAATATCCTAAAACTAAAAGAAGGGGTTTCGCCTCGGCCGATTAGGAATAAAATTCCCAAAAATCAGCCACCCCCAGTACCGTCCTGCTATGAAAATAAAAACATCTCACCTGAAATTCCGCATGACAAAACCCAAATAATATCCAGCAAATCTAGAGGCAGTCCAGTTGTCAATGTAAAAATCAAAGAATGTAAATCCGTATCCAAAAAGCAAATCCTAATTCGTTCCGATCTCTGTTCCTACATGCTCAAAAAATGTCCACCACTGCAATCCTGAACTGGTTTCTTCCAGCGGTATCATAGGTTTGAACAGTTAAACAGTTACAGTGAAGCAAAGTCGTTATTAAAGGTTATACTTGAGCCTGTTTGATAACAATTTTCCAAAAAGTCTAATTAAAAATGTTTGCTCAAGTATAACCTTTAATAACGACTTTGCTTCACTGTAACTGTTTAACTGTTCAAACGTATGATACCGCTGGAAGAAACCAGTTCAGGATTGCAGTGGTGGACATTTTTTGAGCATGTGGGAACAGAGATCGGAACGAATTAGGATTTGCTTTTTGGACACGGATTTACATTTTTTGATTTTTACAATGACAACTGGACTGCCTCTAGATTTGCTGGATATTATTTGGGTTTTGTCACGCGGAATTTCAGGTGAGATGTTTTTATTTTCATAGCAGGACGGTACTGTGGGTGGCTGATTTTTGGGAATTTTATTCCTAATCGGTCGAAACCCCTGCTTTTAGTTTTAGGTTTTTGTTCTCATGTACAGTTTGCAGACTCGCATTGATGCTTTTTTGCCCAATGAAAATCTGTAGACTGCATATTTTGAACTTAAACATCCTCTTTATAGTTTATATTTAAATTTTTTGGTCTTTCGACCACTCTTGAATCCCCCACGGCTGATGAGCTCTGGATTCAACCTTTCTCCTTTCACTTCTCCTAATGTGTCATTTTCTATTTCATTTTTAATATTTGTTTGTATTATTATCTACTTGGCTTTTTAGTTTAGCTGCTTTGCGCATCTATGGGCTTTAGGTGTGGTCTCTTCGTCTTTGTTCTTACAATTCTGATATTTTATATGTATATATATATATATATATATATATATATATATATATATATATATATATATATATATATATATACAGGGTGTCCACTCCAATCGTGGACCAATAGCTAATTTCTAAACCGTTAGAGATAAGCATATAGTTTATTTAGGAAAAAATCTCCAAATTATGAAAGGAATTTTGGGTCTATTCAATGTTTTTCAAAAAATCAAATTTTGAAAGAGTTACGAAATTTAAATTTTTATACAGCCCCCCAGTCCTATCAATCATATTTAGTAAAACATTCTTGACACTGTAACGTTTAAAACGAAAAAAAAATCACTCTTCCACCACAAAAATTGACCGAGTTATGACGTTTTGAAAAATCAAGATTTTGAAGGATTTCGCATACGGTCCCTTGAGAGATCCCTCGATGACGTCATGAAATAATGCAAAATCTTGATTTTTCAAAACGTCATAACTTGGTCAATTTTTGTGGTAGAAGAGTGATTTTTTTTTAGTTTTAAACGTTACAGTGTTGAGAATGTTTTACTAAATATGATTGATAGGACTGGGGGGCTGTATAAAAATTTAAATTTCGTAACTCTTTCAAAATTTGATTTTTTGAAAAACATTGAATAAACCCAAAATTCCTTTCATAATTTGGAGATTTTTTCCTAAATAAACGATATGCTTATCTCTAACGGTTTAGAAATTAGCTATTGGTCCACGATTGGAGTGGACACCCTGTATATATATCAGGCACGTGCCGTCAATGAATGCCTTAGGTAGGCAGATGCGAAGAATTGTGGAAAAATATATATCGTTAAAAATGCATGAAATGTAAAAAGCAATAAAATAATGTGAATATGAAAGATGTTTACTTATTATACAAATTATATACATATATGCAGGAATATTCGCCTGCATATATGTATATAATTTATAAACTATCTCATATCCAAGTTGGGTGCAGTTTCAACTTAATCCGGCGAAAAAGCGGGATATAAAAAAACACAAAAACATTTGAAAATTACTATATTTCATGAAAAAGAAAACAAGAAATGGAGACAGCAAACTGCAAGTATTTTACAGTACTGTACGAAAGACGGCGTCAAGACGTCTAGACCGTAGAAAAGTCACAGACTCCACAGGCATGGTTCTGCGCATGACGCAGTCAAGTTTCGGCGGAGAACAGAAGAAACCGCAAAGGCACTTTTCGGACAGCCTTTCGTCGCCGCTTTTCGAACATTAGGGGAGAAAAGTGCGGGGCACGTGCACTTCCTGAGACGATGCATGGTTATAGATACAGTGGTCGAAAAGCAGCGGTAGTCGATGCTTTTTTAAGGAAGAAAAATGAAAATTTCCGTGTTTTTTCTACTAAATTCGCTGTTTAATGCCTTTATATTTTCCAATCAGCGAATTATGTGTCATTTATTAATATTAAAAAATTGGTATGTTTTCTTCATGGGAAGGCACTGCCTACCTTGCCTACCCAGACGGCACGTCTCTGAGATATATATATATATATATATATATATATATATATATATATATATATATATATATATATATTTATATATATATATATATTTATATATATATATATGCATACATACATACATATATATCCTTCTACGGGAATTAGCTCTGCCAGTGTACATATTGTACTAATCAAAATGAGTAAAAAACACATTTTGGTATATATGTAGTGTCTTTTCCTCTTATGAACTTGTTTGTATACATAATGTTTATTAGCTAAACAAAATTTAGTAAACCTTTATTGTTTTCTCTTCTCTACTGCGTTTTCTTTCCAAATTAAAAAAAAACAAAAAAGTTAAATATTTTATTGAAAATGTCTGTTGTAGGCACCAATCCCAGATGGAATATCTACCTGCCTGGATATTCAAGCTAAAAGGTAATTTTATCATAGATTTTATTTCTCACTGGTGTTTTTGTGGGGGCACCATAACTTCTTAAATACTTCATTAAACTTCATAAATATGCTATGATTATAAAGATTTCTTTCATGGCTAAAAATAAACAATTCACAATTTGACTGTTTTCTGAAAAACTCACTAAAAAAACGAATGAATTCCACCAGTTTCTAATCTAAGAGTTTGGTTAAATTTGCAAATTTCCACTGCTGCAGGGAAATTTATCAATTTTTAAAAATACAAATACAGTGAACTCTCACTTATGCGCCGGCTCAAAGGACCAACAGAAAAAGGCGCATAAGTGAGAGAGACGCATAAGTGAACAAGCCAATTTAAAAGTCTGAAATGCAACATAAGTTCTAATGAGAGCATGAATTAGAATGTTTCTATAGAAAATGGTCATATTACTAGGGTTTGACAAGTACTGAAACCTAATGATAAGGAGAAAACAAAAATTGTAGCATACCTAATCACAAACTGGTGCTTTTAAAACGATCCATAATAGATAATTGTCCCTCTCCGAACTCTAGTTTATGTGGAAAAAATGCCTTCGGTGAGCAATAAAAAGAGAAGGATTAAAGAGGAAAGTGAAGAAACATGCTCATTTTTCAAGAAAATAAATTAAATTGTTTACATTTTTTGAAAAATTCGGCGTATAAGTGAAATATTTATCTTTAGAGCGACGCATAAACAAATGAAATTATCATTATTTTACTATGGAATGTGCTGGGACCACTGAAAATCGTCGTATAAGTGAAAAAGGCGCATAAATGAGGCGGTGTATAAGTGAGAGTTCACTGTACTTCTGTTTGATATTTTTCTTAAACGTAACTCCTTTTAGTATAAGAAGTCTCAATAGTTTACATATTACTTAGAATTATGCTGTGTATTGAGAATTTAATTAGTTAATTCCAAATCATTTAATAACTTTTGATTTTAAACTTTCTTACTTTCCCAATTGACTAATAAAAATGAAATATATATATATATATATATATATATATATATATATATATATATATATTTAATTATTCTTTAGAAAAATGCAGATACTTTCTTGAAACTTCATACACTCATTAAGTACCCAAAACTATGAAAGATAATGAATTTAAAGTCATTGTCTAAATTATTTGATGAGTGAATAAGTCCTGAATGTTCTGCAATAAATCATGCTATTGCTTTGCAAGAGTGAACTACTTTTTATAATTTTATTTTTTAATAAATGATGCTGTTTGTCATAAAAATATTAAAAAAATTCCCATGTTTTAGGCATAAAAAGAAATCAAGGTCGAAGCTTGTAAATGTCTTTGAAATGTTATCTGAAGAAGAAAGTAATTCCAGTTCAAGTGGTTAGTATGTTCATTGCTTTCTGGTACTTGATATTTTATTGTGTTAAAGAGTATTGGATATAAACTTCTGCGTAAATTTTAACTGACAAGTCTTAGTCTTGTCTTAGTATAAGCATAATCATAATCTTTGTTTTAGATAGTCTTTTTATCTTAATTAAAATTGCAATTTGAGTTTTTTCATGGTTACTGGAAGATTTGATTAATTTTAATTGTAATTTCACCTAGTAATCATGTAATTACAATTTGCTCAAAGTTTTAAAGTTTTGGAATGAACTTTAAGAATTGACTCAAGATGTTTCAACCTTTTTGCAGGCTCAAAAAAGGCACATGCTGCTTATAGCTCATCAATGGTTGTTTATAAATAAAGTTCACAAACCAGAAGATCTAGTATTTATTTCTATGATTTTTTTTTTCTGTTAGACATCTGATTTTTTTTTTCTTTTTTGTGAAGACCCAGCTAAAAAAGTTCTGCAAAAAATTTGCAAAAACTTTTTAGGTATATTTGGAGCAAGTATTTTGCAAAAAAAATCTTCAGATTCTTTTTGCAAAATATGCGTTTCAAATATACCCAAAATTTCTGCATCTTTTCAACAGAAATAATCTTCAGATTTTTTCTGGTGGGATATATAAAGTGGGCGTGACTGTTACGTGACTTCTCGTGGTCTTTCAGGAGGGTTTTAACTGTGACATCACTTTTGATCCGCCATTTTGAATCCATGATCACCGCCATCTTGGTTTTAATTATTTAATTACTTAATTAATTTAATTACTTAATTTCTTTGAATTTGAAATATTCATTCCGCGGGATTAGAACACGGGTCCCTTGCGACTCCAGCAGGACACGCTAACCAACAGACGCTACTTGCTCATACCGAGGGAGAAAAATAATACTTTAAAAGGAAATGTTTTTACAGGAGGCGCCATCTATGAAAGACTAAGGGTGTAAATCATATCATTTTATTCGTATGAATATAATGTGAAACTGATTAGGATCTTGGGAGAAAGAGTTGTTTAGCATAAAACTTAAAGTTTCTGCAGATATGATTCCTCCTCCCTTTTTGCATTATCAGCTTTCAAAGTAGGTAGATAACAAAGTTGGATTCCATTAGACTAAAACATTTTAAATTCTTCAAAATTTTTGCAGAATAAATCCATATATTTCAAAATTGCATTGTAAGTCTTTCAAATTATTGTAAATTATTATGAGAGTACTAAAATGTGTTAAATTTTTTTAAAAAGAATAAAGAGTAAAATGGAGGTAAAGTGCAGATATATGATGTCTTTGAAATATTTGCAGAAAAAATGCATATGTCATAAATTAACATTTAAAGTCTTCGAAACTTTTGCAAATTATTATGAGAGTAGAAAAATATGCAAAAATTTTTTAAAATAATAATTAGTGAAACCAAGAAAAAATGCAGATATTTTGATGTCTTCGAAACATTTGTAAAATTTTTACAGAATCTGTAAAAAAAAACTTTTTTTTGTAAAATTTTTGAAGATATTTTTTAGCTGGGGAGCAAAATATTTATTTTAGCTTTTGTAAAATTAAAAAAAAATATAAAATGAGGTGATAAACTAGTTACATCTATATATTTAAAATTTGCCATTTTTATGCATTCATATGTACTAATTCTAAAAGAATAAAGAAAATGCAAACCGTCAAATAAAGTATCCTAATATGCTACAACTAAAAGTTTTATTGCAATGAATTGCTGCCGGTTGGTGATGAAACTTGTCAAAAAGGATGATCGTCCTTGATCAAAGACCGTTCATTGCCTGAGTGTAGTTGGCAGCTGACCTTCAAAATAACTAAAATTAACAACAAAAACTACTTGTATAATCAAAAGAGTGTTGCATTAATACTGTGAAAATCTCTCAAAAATTGCGCTCCCTAGTGTTGTAAAAGTAAGGACTTGTGCTGGTTTTAAAAAGTATTCTCAAGCATGTTCCTTAACGTAAGACTCACGTTCAGCATTCGCCTTCTCGCCAAATGCGATGAAATCTAAAATTCGGCAAAACTTTAATTATGCTCAAGTTTAGGCAAACGGAAAATTCTCTGAATTTTCTACTGAAAAAAAATATATGCATTATATTAGGAAAAATATTAATTAATATTTGTTGAAATTAAACTTTGACTAAAACTTTCGAACATTGGCTAAGAGTTTTGAAAGTTGGCTAATTTTTTGGTTAATAACTTGAAATATCTAGCCCGGGCTCTGCTTAACGTATTTAAAAAGGCTGATGAGCAAGATACATGGTGTCAATGTGTTCTCAGTAGTGTTTTAAAAGATATTCAAAAGAGCACTTCGAAGTGTTCTAAAAAAGGAGAGAAGTATCCATGTTCAAAAGTGCAAGAAGTGTATGAACGATTGCTGTGTATTACTGTTGTATGTTATTTTTGTTTAACTTATTATTATTTTTCTAATGAATGTTTTTTAATGTAATTACACAGTTTAAAAATAATTATTTAAAAATATTTCTTGCATATTATTTTTATTTGAATTGGTATTTAAAAATGTTGATGTTTATAACAAATATCATTAAATATTGATGTTGTAACAAGTTGTTGCTACAACTTTTTTTGGCAACTCCTTATGTTAAGTAAAATGTAAAAGTACAAAATTGTAAAACTTAAAAATTCAAAAATTTTAGAGATAAGTTTAAAAGTTTTTAAAATAATGTATGGTTCTTAATGTATTTTAAAGGGCTTATCCAAAACATTTTAGACTAGATCAGCAGTTACATTTAGTCAAAATTCCAAAAAAGTTTCCCAAATTTTTTGCTGCTGAGTCCAACTCTGAAAGCATTTAAATGTATTCATTCAAGTAAATTAAAATCATACTTTTTTTTTCAAAATTTTAATGAATAAATAAATAACAAATTTTAAAATTTTTTTAAAGTTTTAAAATTGGAGCAGTAGCAAATTAAGGTGCTTATACATATCTTTGACATAAGCTGTTATACAACTCTATCTCTTATAGAACTTGAGTTAAACAGTATAAATCACTGCAAAAAAAAAAAAAAAGAAAAGCTACAAAATGCTTTTCAGCAAATTTAAATATGGAATAACTTTTAAATGATAAGTAATGTATAATATATAAAATAAGTAATACATAAAAAAGTTATATAGTAAGTTTAATTTCTCAAAGAATAAGATTTCTGAGCGTTTCATGAGAATTTCAGATTGTTCGGTTGAATGCCACTAATTAAATAAATATCCCATTCTTAGATGCTGATTGGCATTCATTAGAAACCAAAGAGAAAGAAGTTACTAAAAACATAAGCAATATCAAAATTAGAGTGAATAAATTATTCACATATGAGAAATTCTGGTTAATAACTCTTAAATGGTTATCATTTCATTTAGAAAGATGTCTAACTTATGTAGATATTATTATTATTATTAAGAGTATGAAAGATTGTCGGATTTGCATTTTAATGCACCAAATATTTTATTTTGAGAATAATTCAAAAGTTATTTCAATCTAAACTATGATGGTTCAGTAGAAGAAATTTTTTTTTGCTTTGAGATGGGGCCACATATTTTTATTTTGAAGCATAGTTAGCGAAGCGAAGTAAGAGCAACATTTATTTGCTTTTCCAAAAGATGAAATTGATCGGAAAAAATAATCTTTTTTTAAAAAAATACCTTCAATAATTAACCTTATTTGCAAATGTTAATTCGTATTCAGCAAAAGACCAACTAGAAATATGCTGGAAAAGACTGCAAATTGCATTAGTAATATTATATAGTAACAATTTCCAAACAGCTTATCAGAGGATTGGAATTGCTCCCTTAGTACGAATTCGAGGAAATGTAGCCTATATGCTATCAGGAATGCATTTCATTTCACTTTGTGGTCCTCCATACCTACCACAATACATGGTTTAACTCGTTGGAGGGGGCGCTGAAGAGCGCTCTGTTTTTTGATCCAGACCAGGATCTGCGCAACCCCTGGCCCAATGCCCCCTCGAGTTACTGATTTACCGAGACTGCACAGCTATCATTACTTTTTTTGACTCACATTTCTCCTTTCCAAATGCCAATGTTTTTTTTTCTTTCCTTTTCTTTTCTTTTCTTCTTTGTTTTTTAAACCTGTGTTTTTTTTCCTCACTAGCTCTTTTTTTTTATCATCATGAACCTGTCCTTTTTTGTTCTGGAAAGAGGTTTGTTCAGATCTATTCTGAATGGCTGTTTACTAACTTGTCATTTTACTCTCATATATTATTGATGTTACATTTCAGGGTTTTTTCTGTTATAAAATGTATGCATATTTTCTTGTTTTCAATAGATGAATTCCATGGTCGTGTATCTATAGTTAATGAAATTGATGCTTCAAAAGAGGAAGGTTTAAAGAAAGTTAGACCAAAATTTGGTGTACTTACTTGTGAGGGATATGATATGTTATCACGAGAAGAAAAAGAAGTAATATTTTGTCATCAAATTTTTTTCAATTACTGAGTTTTTACTTTAATAACTTGTATTGACATTAATATTGCTATATAGAGTAACATTGTTGTGACTTTCCAATGTTTTTGCTTTATCTAATTTGGAAACCGAAGCCACCGTTGAAAAACTTATTTCAAAAGAATTTATAGAGCTTTCCTGTGTGACATTAAATTTTTGGTTACAAGTAACATTTAAGTCAAAGTAAGAACTTAACTCTGATGATATAGTGATTTGCATGATTACCTGAATGAAACAACTGTAGTATCTTTGCATGTAATCCAATGCAGCCACTAGCCAAAAACGACTCTCCTACACAGGGATGAGATTTATCCGGCATGTTTTTTTTGTAATGTTTTCCTCCTTTTGCTGTTTAAGGCCTCTGAGCGATAATTCTTATAAATCTGAAGATATTTTTATTTTTCTTAAATTTTTGAATTTGTTTCCATATTTTCCTTCCTCGATTCTCATGCACCACAAGTTTCGCTAAAAAACTATATTTTGGAAACATACCAACATAAAAACACGTGGCTCGCCCGAAAATTGCATGCCTTGGTTGAGATTTCAATCTTTTCACATCTTGAAACAATATCAATTGTTTCAAAGGCTTGTGGCAGTATATTGTATGCTATTGTAACTTGGCTCATTTTATTCATTATTTTAGTAATTTATTTATTATTTAGTGTTATTTTAGATGCTTGCCCACAGCATGTAAAATTAACCCAAAAAATGTGGTTTGACTCCTAGACTCGGATATTTATAAAATTTTGCACATTTTTTTCTTTCTTTGCTGTTTTTGTTTTAACTAAAATTGTAAATCCGACACTTTTTTGTTAAATTTCGGGTATCATCCCTTCTGGAATCATTTTAAATGCATTTTTAGAGATTGTCTTTTCCACTTGTCTTTGCAGTGAAATTCTGGATTTCCTCCTTTTTGCTCTCTGACCACTCTCATCTTTGCCTACAGGATCCTTTTCAAGGCAGCATCATTTCCTGCCACATTTAGATTTTTGTTTATGAAACAATGTCAGAACAATTCTTCAAAATATGCTTCAGAGTCTCTCCTGCCTTTCTGTCCCACAAGAGGGGTGTCATTTACGAGATCAAGTTGATGGAAATAATAGTTTGTTACACTATGCTTAACACAAACAAGCTCTAGCTGCAAAATATTTCACTGAATGAGAAAAAAGTCCAAACATGCTCGAATGAATCATTGCAGTACTCTGTATTCAGCAGTACTCTCGTTTGACAGTGCACCCTTTTTACATTTGAATCTTAGTGTCCCTAAACCTTTCTGTTGACCTAACCTTTTGATAATCATCTTTCTTATTTTCACATAAAAAAATTTATTAAGTGATTTTTTTTTCTTGTCGTATGATAAATGGTCAAAATAGTGAGTTGAATTTAATATAAATAACTTCTTGTTTTGTAATGAAAATTTAAGGTTGCTAATAATTTTGTTTTGAATTTATAGTTTGTGATTATTTTGCGTAAAATTTTAAATTATTATGATGTGCTTTGGTGTCATCAATTCAAGTTGGAGATAGCTAACATAAGTTAACTGTCATTTTAATTATATCATGGTTTTTGTAACTGGTCATTTGTTTGCTTTCAGTTGTGTCACAGATTGTGTCTACTGCCAATTTATTACATTGCGTACAAAATTATTTTGGTAACAGTAAGTTCATTTCTATTTCTTTAAACATTTTGTAACAATCCTTCTGGGAATTCTTTCATGGGGTATATATATTTCTAACTCATGTAAACAGGCCCATTATTTTGATTTTTCCAGGGGGAGAGGAGGGCAGAAAGTGTGTACTAGGGTGCCTTGTTTTGTAGTTTCATTCCAAAGCAAAATATAATACCTGGAAAAAGTTGTCAGTTGCCTAGAATATTATACATATAAATTATTTTTCAAATCAAATATTTTTTGCGCAAAGCATTGCATCAAAATTGTAAGCAACAGCACTAAAATAATCACTAATTTATTTTAAATATATTAAAAATCAGGGCCGCAACCTGACTTTTATTTCAGAGAGGGTTTTACCAAACACATTTCTTGTGAATTCTATATGATTGATTAAATTTTATGTTATTTGTACATTCTGTCACTTTTTGTCACAATAGGTTATTTTAATGAGAGGGTGCTGCTTTTGTGTTTTTTTTATATGTATTCTCATGAGCAAATGTCAAAGATGACCAATATATTAAATGAAGATAAAAAATCTGATAATTTCACCCCTGTTAAAAATTCCATGTATTTTTTAGAAAGAATAGGTGCGTGTACGTAAATTCGAAGTAATGAATGTCTTAAGTTCATATATTTTTTGGCATTGATAAAATAAGGTAATAAGGCACTTCCACATTTGAAGAATTGCGAATAAGTTAAGTTGATTTCGAGTTTCAAAAAAAAAAAAGGGTTAATACTTTCTCAGAAAAAATATTACCACTTATTTTTGCAAATTATGGTAGCATGCATTTTATTTTTAGAAATACATTTATTACAATACCATACTTTATTTACTGGTGGTATATTTTCCAAAAATTTAAACTAGACTGTCATTTCCAACATTTGAATTGGAATAAAGATGAGATTTATGGAAACACAGTTTCATCAGACTGATGCAGATGACATAGCAAGCAGTTCTTTCAGTGAGAATGAGTGATTATAATTAAGAGCAAGAATCTGAGAAACTGTCACGCCTAGCATTATGAGGTGATTCATGACATCTCAGATTTTCTCCCAAAAATTACCAAATGTTCATTATCTTATTGAAAAACCAAATCCAGAATGTTTTGTTCTAAAGTTGAGTTATTTCGTTTTTATGGGCCCCTAAAGGTGAAGGTGCGGCATCAAAAATTAAGTGGATTTTCAAGACATGGAAGATGTTATGAGCCAAAACTCTTACTAGGAACTGTTGAACTCCAATTTTCTTTTTGTATATGGAATATAGAAGGTTGAAACTTTACAAAATGAATGTTAAATTTGTGGTAAGTTGTTTCCATAAGGTCAGTGAAGACCCTCAAAACAAGACATTTTTGACATTTTTTAGCGTTTTTGAGGTCCAAAAACAGCTTGTATATTTCAGTTGCCACAGCAAAAGTAGTGTTGTTTGAAAGACCAGTGTAAGCACTTTAAAATAATGTATAAATAACCGAGAAAAGTTCAACGTGCTTTTAGTTCCGTAAGGCCGAAATATGAAAAATGTCATATATTACTGATATTCAATCGGTCATAACTTCCTCTGCCAACAACATATTGAAATATTTTTAATGCCAATGTCATACTCTATTCTTTGTCTTAACAGAACAGTTGAGTCCTTTGAGGCGAAATGCTTAAATTTTTGTTACAAAAAATGCGCAGGAAAAAATACATTTTTTGTAATTTTTTTTTTCACATTTCGCCTCAAAGGACTCAACTGTTCTGTTAAGACAAAGAATAGAGGCAAAACATTAAATTAAACATTTAACATTGGCAAAAAAATATTTCAATATGTCGTTGGCAGAGGAAGTTATGACCGTTTGAATATCGGTAAAATATGACATTTTTCATATTTCAGCCTTACGCAACTAAAAGCACGTTGAATTTTCCTCGGTTATTTATACATTATTTTAAAGTGCTTACACTGGTCTTTCAAACGACACTACTTTTGACGTGGCAACTGAAATGTACAAGCTGTTTTTGGACCTCAAAAATGCTGAAAAACATCAAAAATTCCTTCACTGACCTTACGGCAACAACTTACTTCAAATTTAACATTCATTTTGTAAAGTTTGAACCTTCTGTATTCCATATACAAAAAGAAAACTGGAGTTCCACAGTTCCTGGTAAGAGTTTTGGCTCACAGCAACTTCCATGTCTTGAAAATCCGCTTAATTTTTGATGCCTCACCTTCACCATTAGGGGTCCATAAAAACTAAACAACTCAACTTTAGAACAGAGCATTCTGGATTTGGTCTTTCAATAAAATAATAAACATTTGGTAATTTTTTGGAAAAAATCTGAGACGTCATCAATCACAGGCGTGACACTCTCTCAGATTCTTGCTCTTAAGTGTAACATTTTATCAGTAATTTAAAAAAAATTGTAATTTATTTGTAATGAAATAGATGCATAAAGAAGTAGCAAAATTGTGCTTCTTTTCCAACTGACAATAAGGTTTTTTACTAAACAGCACCTTGTATGTCACTAATTGGCAAATTGTAAAATTTGTAAAACAATGTTCCTGAAAATTTCCTCAGTCATAAGTCACATGTGGATTTTAGCATCTAGAAAAGAAATAAAACGTGCAATCTACAATTAACAAAGTGCCCCTTACCAGCTTAAACTCTGTATATGTGTGAAGAATGCATTTTTGTATCAATTAAAAAATAATAAAACTGTTAAGATTACTTTATTTAGTAATTTTAAAGATGTTTATCAACCCACTTATAATAATTTATCTTTTGTAAAAGGAATTGTTTTTAATATTTTCTACAAATTATTTCAGGCTGATGAAGAGAAATTATGTGGTGGTACATTGCGATCTTCGTGTTTATATCCCACCGATCTTCCTCGACAGTATTGTGATCAAATATTTGAATTCATGGCTGCCTGTGGTTGGATCCAGTCAGACGAACTTTTGGTATAAAAGTGTACAATTTATTCACTATTCTGATGTTTTACAAACAAGTTACAATTTATTTTATTTAAGTTTTAACACCCATTAATCTCGTACTAAAATACCCCATAAGTTCTCAATAGGATTGAGGTCAGGGCTTCTAGCAGGCAAGTCCAAAACAAGCACTTGATTAGCCAGGAACCACGCCTTTGTGCACCTTGAGGTATGCACAGGGACGTTATCTTGTTGAAATGTATAGTCTCCGTTGGTGATGAGGGGTGCCTCAGGTAACAGATTAAGTGCCAGAACATCTTGATAATCGTGTGATGTCGTATTTGATTTAATAAATGCTATTGGAGTGACTCCGCCAGCAGCAAAGCCTGCCCAAACCATAACACTGCCTCCTCCGAACTGGCGCTTTGAATAGAACTTCTTTCTCGATGTAAATCGTACCAATAGTATTGCAATCTGTCTGGCCCATCCAATTGGAATTTCTTTTCGTCTGAAAACACCACATTTTGCCATTTGTCTCCAAATGCAACTTATTTTTTTGCAAATTCCAGACGGCACATTTTATGCTTTATCGTCAATGGAGGTTTACCTTTTATTTTTGAGTACCGAAAGTTCAGATGCGCTGCTATAAGTCGCTGTACTGTTCTTCTTGAACATGGAAGTTGTAAATCTTCAACAATAGCCGCCGGAGACAGATTTTTATTGGTAACGCTATAAAAAATGCGTCTTTTTTGTCTATCAGTCAAAGAACTTGGTCTTTCGGGAGATCGTCTTTGGAAATTATTTCTAGGATTCTTCAAAATATTATTAATAACACACGACTTAGACCTTTTTATTTTATCAGCAATAGCGCGAGAACTTTGCCCACATTTCTGATATGCCAGAATCTGCCCTTTCTCTTTTTTGGTTAATGGCTTACCTCTACCCATGTCTAACAACGTTCTCACTGACAAAGCCACATGCTGGAATGCTTGCTTTATCTTCTGGCTATTCACTACAGCATCATATGCAAATTTTACACCCAGAGCGAAATTTGCATTTTGGCCCCATAATTTTGTCCAACTTGCGTCTTGGTTCAAAACAGAAGTTAGCAACAAATCTCCCACATTATTAAATTTTATTATTTTTTTGGTGGCTGTCGATTGTTATCACAATATTACATATAATACATAAATACATTAAACAGCTTTTTTTAGCAGTCTTAGCTCTTTTGGGTAGGATATTGTAGCTGGCTTTATATTTTTGTCTGGGACTGTATATATATATAAATATATATATATATAGACAATTCGCGATAACTCGAAGTCCGATAATTCGAATATTACTACATGGTACGTCCCAAAAGTAATGCGAAAAAATTCATAAAAAAACACTTACTGAAGATATTCATACAAAAAGTCAAAAATCCTCAAAATAGCACCCTCTTGCATTGATACACTTCTGAAGACGGTATTTCCAACCCTGGAAGGCATCTTGGAAGGCTTGTTTTGGTATGCCCTTCAGAGCCAATGTGACATGAGCTTGAATGCTTTCAATCGAGCCCCAATGTTCACCTTTCATTGCTCCTTTCAACCTAGGAAATAGAAAAAAGTCCGCAGGAGCCAGGCCAGGACTGTAAGGAGGCTGGGGAACCAATGTTGTGTGAGCCCTGGCCAGGAAGTCGTTAATAATGAAAGCGCTGTGACTCAACGCATTATCGTGATGAAGTTTCCACGTGTCCTTGATGTCGTTTCAGCAACGGGCCACAGTCCTTTTCAGTCTTTTAAGCACTTCTAAGTAGAAAACTGAGTTAACTGTTGTCCCAGTCGGTACAAATTCAAGGTGCACAATACCTCTGACGTCAAAGAAAAGAATGAGCATGGTTTTGATCCTGGACTTGCTCATGCGTGCTTTCTTGGGACGGGGAGAGAATGTGGTGTGCCACTCTGAACTCTGCCTTTTTGTAACAGGGTCATACTCAAAAATCCAGGAATCATCGCGGTGATAACTACGTTCAAAAAATTAGGATCTTTTTCACACATTTCCAACTTTTCTTGGCATCGGAGCACTCTCAGGTCTTTTTGTTCGTCGGTCAAAACTTTTGGAACCAGTTTGGCACACACCTTTCTCATGTTCAAATCTTCTGTGACAATGCGATGAACTGTTGATTTTGTTAAGCTTAGAGTCTGTGCTATCAATTGAAGGCTTAATCGTCTGTCAGAGTTCAAACAATCACGCACACGCGTCACATTTTCGGCGGCTCGTGAGGTTGACTCCCGCCCGCTGCGAGGTTCGTCCGTGATGTTCTCTTGACCCTCCATGAACGACTTGTGCCATCGGAAAACTTGGGATTGGGACAAGCAATCAGTCCCAATGGCCTGCTGAATTAATTGAAACGTTTCGGTGCCAGACTTCCCAAGTTCAACACAAAACTTGATAGCGCACCGTTGCTCCTTTGAATTGTCCATTTTCTCGTGCCACATTTACTGAAAAAGGGGTTCACTGTCTCTCTGGCAGCTGACAACTAAAAAACACCTGCGCAATTTGAAGCCTATACCCCCCTACACCTGACCCAGCTGGTTAGAACACGCTACGCTGTACCATTGCGCCAGAAAAAAATCCTTCGCATTACTTTTGGGATGCACCATGTATAACTCGAATTTCTTATTAGGTCCCGATACCTTTGTTTTCAATTCTATGTTAATTTTCCTCCATATCTTGAAGTTTACTTCCCTTAGCTCGAAGATTATTTTAGGTGACTAAACATTTGATAGTTAAAAAGCAGAAAATACTTTCAAGTAAGAGAATGAAATTTTATTTATTCTTCTCTTGTGATTCATTCAGGGAAAATCTGAAGTTAAAAGAAGATCGGTTGAATCAATGTGCAATAAAGGTTATAACACCTGTGGTGGCTCTTGCTGTATTGTTTGCACTTATTGCGTCTGTAAGAAATTTGTTTTCCAATATTTTTGCTTCTTTAATCTTCAATGAATCGTGATAGTGGCATAGTAACTATTGAATTTAAAACAAGCGACTTTTATATTAAAATACTGAGGTTTGCAACGAAGAGTACATACAAACCATGGAAGAATATGAATCTGTTGCCAAGGAAGAGCGATATTTGAAAAAGCGGAAATGTGTACCGTTTTTTAAATTACAAAACTGCTCAATGCAGCTTAAAATGACGGATTACCCCACAAGAATGAAATACACTGGCGGAAAAAAAAATCCCAACACCAAGAAAGACTTGTGTTAGATAAACGAAATTTGGTAGGCGTGTTTATACAACTGAAAGATGACATTGATTGAAATTTTGCGCTCCGCGCATAAGTGTGGCGCAGTTGGCGTCATTCAGAAAATGCAAATAAGGCTTGTTTTAAAAGCGTGTTATGAAGCTCTTGAGTGTTATTTTTCCGTGAAAGTTGACGAATTGCGTTCATGTTAGCCAGAAATGCCTTTAAGAAGACGAAGAAGCAGTTATCAACAGCTCACCGAGTTTGAACGAGGTCGTACAATTTGGCTACGAGAAGGTGGATTTTCATTTCGCGATATTGCAGAAAGACTTGGGGGAAAATGTTTCCACCATGCATGATTATTGGAAGCTATGGTCAAGGGATGGTACTACCTCAAGAAGATCGAGTTCCGAGCTGCCACGTGGCACGACTGAGAAGGAAGATCGCCGAATCTTGCGTACGGCTGTGGCGCATCGTACTGCATCTGCGGCTGACATTCGAGCTGCAGTTGGTACCATCATGACCCAAGGAACGGTAAGAAACTGTTTACTTCAAGGACAGCTCCGAGCCAGGCAGCCTATAGCCGGTATTCCATTGACTGCAAACCATTGCCGTTTCTGACGGCAGTGGTGCCAAGACAGAGCTCGCTGGAGGTCGGAGTGGAGATCTGTTTTAATTTTTGATGAAAACACATTCTGCCTTAGTGCCAGTGGTGGCTGTAGATTGGTCAGAAGAAGGCCAGGGGACCGCCTGCATCCAAGCGGTCTACGGCCTAGACACACGGGATCCACACCTGGCGTCATGGACTCTGGAGCAATTTCCTGCGACATCAGAGGCACTCTTGTGGTTATCCCAAACTCACTGACTGAAAATTTGTCATCAGTCTGGTAATTTAACCAGTAGTACAGCCCTTCATGAGTAGCATTCAAGGGGGAGTTTTCCAACAGGATAACGCTCGCCCTCACATCGCTGCTGTAACGCAATGTGCTCTACAGAGTGCTGACATGTTACCATGACCTGAAAAATCACCAGGTCTGTCTCCAATTGATAACGGCTGGGATATCATTGGACGGCACTTCGAGCATCATCCACAATCAGCAATGACGGTCCTAGTATTGACACAACAAGTGCAACAAGCATGGCACTCCATACCACAAAGTGACATTCGGCACCTGTAAGGCACAATGCATGCACGCTTGCAGACTTGCCTTCAAAATTCTGGAGGTTACACCCTCTATTAAATTAACATAATTTCACATTTGCACAGCATTTTGTTGAGCTTAAATTAGCCAGTAATCTTGTACATTTAATCAATTAAACATGTTAACTAGACAATTGCATTACCCAAATTTCATTACTCTACAGTAATTTTTTCTTGGTGTTGGGATTTTTTTTTCCGCCAGTGTATGTATAAAAAGAAAGGTTCTTTTTCTTTTTTTTTTCTTAACATTTTAATTCAAATAGTCTAAATTGTAATTAATTAAACTTGTCAGTTATCTATACATTAATTGACTATTCCAAGTTTTTATTATTAAAACGTTAGAAATCAAAACTAATGATAAGTCGAACTTCCGATAAATCAATGCTTTTTTTCGGTCCCTTCGAAATCGAGTTATCGAGAATTGACTGTATATATATATATATATATATACATATATATATATATATATATATATATATATATATATATATATATATATATATATATATATATATAAAATAACAGAATTGTAGGAAGAAAAACGAAGAGACCACACCAAAAGCCCATAGATGCGCAAAGCAGCTAAACTACAAAGCCAAGTATATAAAACAACAAATAAAAAATAATAATAATGAAATAGAAAATGGCACAATAGGAGAAGTGAAAGGAGAAAGGTTGAATCCAGAGCTCATCAGCCGTGGGGGATTCAAGAGTGGTCGAAAGACCAAAAAATTTAAAAATAACTATAGAGAGGATGTTTTAGTTCAAAGTATGCAGTCTACAGATCATCATTGGGCAAAAGCACCAATGTGAGCCTGCAAACCGTACATTAGAACAAAAACCTAAAACTAAAAGCAGGGGTTTCGCCTCGACCGATTAGGAATAAAATTCCTAAAAACCGGCTTTTA
>JAXGGA010009139.1:0-52907 GCA_038373865.1 Uloborus plumipes | reverse complement strand
TTCTCAATCAATACGGGCTCCCCATTTTACTTTTGAAGTCGGCTTCTTTTCTTACTGTTTTTTTTTTTCTTTCAAAGACTAGTTCATTCCATTAATAACATGATGATATGATCAGTTTAAGTGTTTTCTTTTACCCCCCCCCCCCCCAACTAAGCTAAATTCTTAATTAACTTTATCTCTTATCAGATGAGATAAAACGATCTGCAATCCCAAAATTTGAAATTTTTTTCTAAAGATAAAAAGAACTTGGTGAGTTCTTTGACCGCTGAACAGGCATGTATATATTCATTGGGGGTCATTTTGAACTGTACAGGTTGGCTTTGCAGCACTTCTTAGTCTGTTTGACTGTGAAGGAAAAACCACAGAAGGCCAGACGCTGCATTCGCTTAACAAGGTCCAAATGTCAGTTCTCTAAGTTTCTTGTTATGCAAGAACAAAAAGTTAATTAGAAGCAGAATTCCATGGGCCGGATCTCGCACCGAGATTTTGTCGGAATGAGTCATTGAAAAATGAAAAAATAATTTTGTTGCACGTAGTGAGCTTTGAAGTCAATAAGTAGTGGCTCTTCGTCCCATACTGTCATGCTAAGTGCAAAAGTGGTATCTGCAATCGAGCTCAAATTGTGATAGAACTTTTTAAAGTTTTGCGTCACTATGTATTTGATTCCGATGAAACTTTTTCAGAATTTTTTTAAAAATATTTCCCGTTCTCAGATGACCACATAATTTTGTATTTAGGTAAAATACGTCACAAAGGCCACCTGGTGGCGATAACTCAATTTTGTTAAAAAGTGCAGATATGACTTTAGTGCTTAGCACAGCAGCATAGTCCTGTAGGTTTTTGAGTGACTTTTTCCCCAGGTGCAGGACAATAGAGACTTTCAGGTCGGGGAAACCCTGGTGACCAAAGTCAATAATGATATTGTCCAATATTGTAAATCGAGATTCAGTCAATTGGATCTCGGTTTGCGGCATTCAACAGCACGTCTCTGAAATAGGTGGAAAAATAGTTTTATTGCACAAGGTGGTCTCCATAGTCCTCTAGGTTTTTGACTAACTTTTTCCCCAGGTGCTGGACAATAGAGACCTCCAGGTCAGGGAAACCCTGGTGACCAAAGTCAGGAATGATGTTGCAGACCTGCCAACTCTCCCGTTTTTTGCTCCAATCTCCCAATTATACGTTTGAGTGTTGATTTCTCCCGTTTTTTGTTCCATTTTTGTATTTTCTTAATTTTTTTTCAAAATTGAGTAATACTTTCATCTGTAAAATATAGTTATCCCCAGCCCCAATAGATGGCGTAGCTGTCAGCGCTGATCTGTACGCAATGGTTCCAAAGCTGCACCATTTGCGTCAATGTGCGCCGCCGAACACCACCTGCTACAAATTTTTTTTTACCCATTTTGCGCCGAAGGTGCGTCAAAAAGTTCCATTAGCAAAATTGCCATTTTATTACGAATTTATTACTGAAATCTTCGGCTCATTGACAATATTTTTATTTCTGTTTTATTCTCAATGTTTTAAAATTGTAAAATAAGAGGAACGAAGTGTCAGGGTATACGAGGGCTGTCTGAAAAGTTTCCGACCTCGATATGAAAAAGGCAATACTTATGAAACAAAGATAGATGTTCTTATTAAGGAGTCTTTTGGAAACTTGGAACCGTAATTTTGGCTATTTTTAGTTAAAATTGTGTGCGTGACAGCCATACTAGTGAGTTGCTCCAACAGTTTTTTTTTGAAAATGGAAAAAATCGAATATCAAGCTCTGATTCGATACTTATTTTAAAAAGGAAATACGCTTGCACAAATTAAAAAGGAGTTGGACTCTGTGTATGGGGAATCTGCACC
Organism: Uloborus plumipes; assembly: GCA_038373865.1. Taxonomy (NCBI): domain Eukaryota; kingdom Metazoa; phylum Arthropoda; class Arachnida; order Araneae; family Uloboridae; genus Uloborus; species Uloborus plumipes. The sequence continues at coordinate 51,062 of JAXGGA010009139.1, read as the reverse complement.
ATCGTCTAAAGCCGTAAAATTTTGGGTAGCGGAATTTAAACGGGGCCGTACCAGCTTGAGTGTTCATGAACGCTCAGGTCGACCCAAAACTGCCACCACTGATGAACACATTGCTAAAACTCATCAAATGGTGCTGGATGATTCAAATTAAAGGTGAGACATATAGAAGAAACTATGAATATCTATAAGGAATGCGCTTGCCACATTTTACATGAGAAATTAAGCACGCGGAAGCTGGCTGCACTTTGACTGCCGTGTTTGCTCAATTTGACCAGAAAGGTGTCCGAATGAACATTTGCAACGCACTTCTGGCACAATGAACCAGAATTTTTCTGACGACTAATCACTGTAGATGAAACCTGGATTCATCAGTACACTCCAAAAACAAAAAAGCAGTCAAAACAATGGATTTCAAAGTGAGAACAGCTCCAAAATAGGCCAAAACAGTTCCTTCTGCAGGAATAGTGATGCCGACCGTTTTCTGGGATAGCCATGGAGTGATACTCATTGACTACCTTAAAATGGGAAAAACCATAATAGGAGCATCCTATTCTACTCTCCTCGACAAATTGAAGGAGGAAATAGAAGAAAAATGGCAGCATTTGGAAAAGAAAAAAGTTCTTTCTCATCAACAAAATGCTCCTGCTCACACCTCAGTGGTTTCAGTGGCCAAAATTCACGAGTTAAGGCTCGAAATCGCTGAACACCCACCCTACTCACCAGACCTGGCCCCAAGCGATCCTTTCTTGGTCCCTAAGCTGAAAGAAACACTTGGAGGACAAAGGTTTTCTTCAGATGAGGAGGTCATAAGCTTTGTCAACAGCTTTTTTGAGGACACATTTTCATCATTACTTTTGGATGGGTTAAAAGGTTGGGGGCATTGCTGGAGGACGTGTATGGACTTACAAGGAGACTATGTCAAAAAGTAACAGCCAGTTTGGACGATAAAAATATTTTATCTATGTTGGGTCGGAAACTTTTCAGACAGCCCTCGTATGTGTGCAATCTTTTTGCATCTATTACAGGAATTGAAAGATTTGCTTTCAGGCAATTTCTTAATCGTCTATAAAGCGATAACTTATACTTTTTCGTGTTATTTTTCATCCAAACATTTATTTTTTTTAAACGTTTGGTCTTTGAAAAATGCGACAAAATTTGTAAACTTGCGATTTGTTTCAATTCTCTTCAGCTGAAACGATCGTTTTGATTTAGTTGTCATTCTTAACATTTACTTAGTGGGATAATTCTGCAGTTTTAGCAGACTAAAAAATGATAGATTAAAAAAAAAAACCATAAAAGTACAAGAAGGATGACGGAAACAAATTTTGATTTTAAGCTATTACGTTTTGACCTCTAAATCAATTTTCTTTTTCACCTGAGCAATTATGGTGCTAAAAAGTTTGAAACAAACATAAAGCATAAGTAATTAATTTTTAGAATTAAATTTAAAAAGAGGAAAAAATTTATATGAAACTTGAAGCATGGTCACAGTTTTTTGAATATTTTACTGAAGCAAAATTATATGCATACTCATTTAAAAATGTCTATTTATTTTGTCAAATAAGCAATCATTTAAATTTCCGTAATTGATATTTCTAAAATAGTTTCATAAATGTGTACATTTTGAAGTAGTTCATTACATGTTATTGCTGTTAAATAATTAATGCATATTATTGTTTTTTGAAATGAAATTGTTTTAACACAACAATGAACTGTCAATACTGAGGCTTGCTAGCATGCAAAGCATTTTTTCCAGGCCTATTTTTTCCCCAAAATTTTGCGGAGGGTGGGGGGGGGTGTCAAAGGGTATGTATATTATATTGAACAAAAAATCACACCTATATAAACCCTTTTCAAAACATAGTTGAATACATTTGTCTACTTTATAAGCTGGAAATATTTGATAAGTGTTTTTTCTTCATTATAGCATGGTTTAAAATCTCCCCTTTTCTCCCTTGAAGCTTTGGCCAGATCTTCTGTTTTTTCATTTCATAAGGTTGGCAGGTCTGAATTGTCCAATATTGTAAATCAAAATTCAGTCGATTGGATCTCGGTTTACTGCATTCCACAATATCGTCTCTGAAATAGGTGGAAAAATAGTCTTATTGCACACGGTGCGCTCCATAGTCCCCTAGGTTTTTGACTGACTTTTCCCCCCAGGTGCTGGACAATGGAGACCTCCAGATCAGGGATGCCCTGGTGACTGACGAGGGCCTCTACAAGTGTTCTGCAAGCAACAAGCTGGGATATGACGAAGCAGAAGGGAAGCTGGAAGTCAAAAGTGGGTGCTCTCTCTCTTTTATGCAGGCATTCCTTTAAGGACCTTCCTCTTCAGAGAATTTCTCTTTGCCCAATCAAAGCTATTCATATTTTGAGAATTTTTAATTGCAAAGAGCTCACGTGGTTTAATCATCTGAGTCTCCCGATCTCGTTTGTTCTCCGAAAACATTTTCCATGTAATAGAGATTTCTTTGGTTGAAATCAAGTCGTCCCTTTAAAGGCATAAGCCAAGCCTTGAAATTAATTTTTTATTAGGGCGATTCCATTTTGAAATAAGTCGAAAGACATAAAAATGCAAGTCCGATGATTTAAAAAATACGTCACTTTATAATGCTTGGAGTGTATTATAGTTTACTAAAAAGTAAAAAAATGTGCTCAATGTTTGCATTTTGTGCAGAAATTTGTTTGGTATGTGAAGAGCTTAAAAGAAAGTTATAAATTTTGTCATTTGACCATATTTCAATCTCCGATAGAAAAAAGCTAATGATGTTAGAGAAATTATTGATTGGTTTACGTGAATTATTATTGATTGTTTTTTTTTCTATAGCATAAAAAGAGTTCCGCAAAGCCCAAATATATGCAAAGCCGATCATCGTGCGAAACGTGATTTCATCGGCGTAAAAAAAGTATATATGTTGTGTGCATCCTTTCATTTCGGAGGGTGACCCTCTTCCCCCGACCGACTCTCATATATTTTCATTAAAATGCACAACTGTACTGCAAATCTGGCTCGGTGATGCTCGGGAAGAATGGGCACGGCTCGAAAGAAAACGTACGGGCGAAGTGACGATTCCGAAGGAAAAGGAAAGAAAGTATAAAAGTTTCACTTCTATCGTGCGTCTTTACTACTTTCCTTTTTTTTTCTCATTTTATCTGCTCTAACCCTTTGTGTCCCAAATTAGTTTAGCAATGAATTTTTTTAAAATATTTTTTAATGGTTTTTTAAGTTGAAAATACATTAAACACGATGCATACACCAAGCATAAAAATTTTGGCAATCAGTAAGGACTAACGCCCCGGGGCCCCCGAGAAAACCGTTTCGGACGGCGGGCGCCGTTCGTCGACCTCTCGGCAAAGCGCGAGGAGCGGCACGGTTCCGGCCGTTCGGGATCCACGACACCGAATTATCCCGTCGGGGACACGGAGGGTTAAAGCGACTGCGTTTTGAAAAATGCGTTTATTGACGTGTCGACCCGATTCCAGGCAAGACGCTGATCACGCAGCCCCCCGAGAACTTCGAGGTGTCGGCGGGCAGCTCGGCCACGTTCCGCTGCAACGCGGAGGCGGACCCCTCGCTGGAGCTGCGCATCGAGTGGCTCTTCAACGGGCAGGCGCTGGACTTCGACCGGGACCCGCGCATGGTGCAGGCCTCCGACAACTCCCTCACCATCACCAAGACGCTCGAGCTCGACTCGGGCGTCTTCACCTGCGTCGCCCGCACGCCCCTCGACTCCGACAGCGCCCGGGCCATCCTCACCGTGCAAGGTAACTCGACGTCTCTTCTCCTCTCGTTTTGTTTATACGCTCTCGAAATGCTCGACCGTTGCGATGCGGGCCGAAACTGCCCGGGAAGATGTGGGTCATTCCGACAAATGGTACAAATCATGTCCGAGACTTCAGAATTTTTTAAAATTGATTTTAATAACTACCACCCATTAAGTGTATTTTTTATTGGTTCTCCATTTCATTTTGTGCCGTCAAGTATCCATTGATGAGGTATAATCCATTTAAAAAAATGACACAAAAAAAATATCTTTGTCAGAAGAAGGAGAAAAGGACGTGTCCCAGCTTCAAATGGCTAGAATTTTAAATGTGATTTAGAATTAAACTGAAATCTAACAAAATAAGTGACACTGCACTGCACAAGATATGCTTCTGACACCATTTCTGCAGATCATTACGCAAATAAAAAAAAATTCCCCAAAAAACACTATTATTTATCCATGTCCCTACATTTTCTATGTTTTGGATTGTCCGCTCTGTTACGAGCCTTTTGGAAATAAAAATAAACAATTGCATTCAATCTGATACATTTTTAAAAAAATATATTTGGTATAACTGCCGTGATTAGCTTGCTACATTGAATTATGTAGTCAACAACCAGGGTGAGCCTCATTCTTTTTTTATGATAGTTCCTTTGAACTGTTGGATGTCCACTCTGTTAGAGCCGATTTCATGATGAAAAAAATAGATTTTTTCTTGAAATTGCAGACAGACTTACAGTTTTAGGCTGTTTACTCCACTTTATGATTGTTCTGGGTCAATCCATGCGAAATCATACAGGAAAACTAAACAATGTTGCTCAATATTTTTGATTTTTAAAACTTTTTGCCTGTTAATATTGGGAGCATGAAACAGTGGTTTAAAAAATTTTAAACCTTCAGAATTTTTTTTGGCAAGCACTTTTCAGTAGCTGCGGAAGCGACTTTTCGTGAAAAGAGTACTTTGTGAAGATGCTTATAACTTTTTTATTTATAAATATATCAAAATGATTTAAAAACCACTTGATTGAGCAAAAAAAGATCTAAATTTCTATACCAGTTATTTTTCTGATAATTAGTAACAAATTTGTGTAAAATTGGCTTAAAAATAAGATTTTTTGTGTGAAATTTTACATTTTTGGCATAAAAATATTAGTAGAAGGAATTAAGACTCACCCTTACTTATTTTTCCCTTGAATAGATATCTCATAGGACTATTCCCAGAAGTAGTGTGGAACATTTGAAGACAGTTCTTTTTTTTTATATAATTTGTCAAACTTGGCATTTTGGAGAAAAACTGCTAACTTTGAGATTTAATATCTGAAAAGGGACTGAATGAAAATCTACAAAAATTTAACTGGATAACCTTCTTATAGTAGTAAATATGTAGAAAAATTGTTATGAGTGATATCGTTCTAGTTTTAGAGATATGGAGCCGCGAAGTTGACTGAAAAATCTCATTTATTTTGACGCCAAAAAATCATCACATAATGCAAAATTAATTATTCTCATAATATTAGATGAGTTTTTTGTAGTATAAACTAACCCTTTTACCAAAACATATAATATTTAAATTTATTTTCCATTTACAGAAAGAAATAATTTAGATATTATGCTTTTATAAATACATTTTTTTCTACATGTTAGTCATAAAAATATGATTTTCCACTCTAAAGCTGGGCTTTCACGGTCTTTATGCATCTAGTAAGCAAAGGACAATTATAGTTTTAATCTAACCTACAACTCTTCATTCATTTTTAAAAGTTTAAAGCGTTAAAACCCCCTACAGCACCAAAAAGTCGCTCAAAATCCGAATTGAAGCTCTAGATCCTGCCATTTTCCGTGAGACTGCGTCTGCATAACAGCAGAAAATGGCGGACGTATTTTCGCGAAAAAGGGTAGGATCTATAGCAGTGTTTCCCAACCTTTTCAAGCTCATCACCCCCATCAAGATGCTGACTGACACCTATCGCCCCCCCCCCTTCTTTTTTCTTCCTCGAAAAAACCATAATTTGGAGCAAGTGAACATCTATAATATTGAAACTATAAGTACCTAAAGGAGCGGTAAATTCTTAAGGGGCGATGGGTATTTAGAAGAGAAAATAGCAGTAAAAAAGGGTAACGAAAACCGAAATTGTAAATATGTACGAAACCGCTTGTTCAGTGTTCAGACAATTAATTACACGTTAAGAAAGAAACAAATTGAAGTTCAAGCGCTTCCTCTTTGCACCTCGGATTAACCTTAGTGAATATTTTATCATTCACTCAATTTTATGAATTTTCGGATTTTCAATTTATTTTTCTTCCAATTTTTTATTTCAATTATTTTAATTACCCAGATTCCAGCGAACAAAAGAAAATAATTTCTTGAAAAATGTACTTCTGTTTTTTGATAAGTACATCAATGATCTTAGTTAAATGTTTCCCTTCAAATCTGTACCTCAGAACCAGGCTAACGTAAGTCCATTTTCGTCATTTTTCGGTAGAGGGGAAAAACGATTGTCGAATACATCGGTTTTCCCCTCTACCGAAAAATGACGAAAATGGACTTACGTTAGTCTGGTTCTGAGGTACAGAAATGATTATATCAGTTCGCTTTGTGAAAGAAAAAAAATAAAGGTATTTTATTTATTCATTAATACTTTTAGTTTAAAAGTGATTAGTCATAGTATCTTTATTGCTTACATTTTACTTCAAATTTAAGTTAGGTACTTATAGTTTCAATATTATAGATGTTCACTTGCTCCAAATTATGTTTTTTTCGAGGAAGAAAAAAGAAGGGGGGGGGGCGATAGGTGTCAGTCAGCATCTTGAAGGGGGTGATGAGCTTGAAAAGGTTGGGAAACACTGCTATAGATCCTACCCTTTTTCGCGAAAATACGTCCGCCATTTTCTGCTGTTATGCAGACGCAGTCTCACGGAAAATGGCAGGATCTAGAGCTTCAATTAGGATTTTGAGCGACTTTTTGGTGCTGTAGGGGGTTTTAACGCTTTAAACTTTTAAAAATGAATGAAGAGTTGTAGGTTAGATTAAAACTATAATTGAAGCAAAGGGTGTCCATTATTAAGGTTTTTCTTAGTTTTATTATTGCATAAGCAAATTCAAACTACTATGAATACCTGGCTCCTAAGAGTCATTCCTCTTCACTTAATATCGGGATTGGGACCCCGTTCTATCGTTTCAACTGAATTTTTCCCATTCCTCAACGTCGTCAAATATAGCTTAGAACTGTGATTTTTAGATTTCAACGTTGAAAATTTTTCTGAAAAGCACCCGAACATTTCCTCTATTCCCAAAAATTGCAGTTTTAAAAGTTAAATTTAAAAAAAATTACAATAGAATCCTAAACTCCTCCAACGTCCTCAGACGTAATCGAAATCATACTTTAATTTGAAGCAAAAAAATCGGGAAAGAGCATCAACTTTCTGTGTTCTTCAAAGGTTACCAAAAATTGTAATTTTTGAAGCATTTTCGAGTATTTCACACAATCTTTACACCCCGTCCAATATTCTTGTGCCTAATCTCACTAACAAGCCCAGCAAGCTGACTGACACACTTCAGTCCCAAGTTCTTGGTTTCTGATCTTTCGAGTATCTAGTCGAAATCGAAAATCTCGTCATAAATACGGAATGCATAAACTATTTAAAAATGTTTAAAAAATCATTAAAAGTTGCAAATCAATGCAATTCCAATACTATTTCTGCACCGTCGCTCAGATAAAACTACTGTTTCCGCTAGTTCCATTGACATTCTGCTCAGTTGCAGTTATCAGGGTTCAATTTCAAAGCATTTCCTTACCATCTCCAAAGAAAGTCTCAAATTGCGATTCTTACATTTCAATATCGAAAATTCCTCTGAGAAAGCCCCAAACTTTCCTTATTCCCATAAAATAAACGCAACTTGCCGAAAATTGTATTTTTAAAAGTTTCATTTCGAAAATTTTCCGGAAGAAGCCGAGACCCGGACCTCCTCGGGGATGACCTAAAATTTTCTGTCATTTTGGGAATTTCGGGTTCAAACACTCACCCTTACATTAACGAAACCGGCCTGAAATTGAAAATCGTTGAATCAGGAGTGAAATATGTACAGGAGTAAGCAATGGGGGGGGGGGGGGGCTGAATAAGTCATTTGTGCTGAGCACAAAAGCTCTGTTCAAGCACCTGCTAAAATTCGAAGGGCTTACTTTTGCCCCCCTCCCAACTCTGTGAAAAAATTTGAAATGACAGGTCTGATATTGAGAGCTTCGTAAAGAAGGGACGAGGAAGCGAATGGTTTGTCCACGGTCTATTTTAAGGAGCTGGAAAAAATGTAATAATAAATTCTTGTGAGGGCTAAATGTACCAATATATATGTACCGCTCCCTCAAAATGATAGGCTTGGGCAAAAAGTACAAATTAAATGCATATTACAGGTAAAGAGATAAATACATGCGCAGATGTGCAGTTATATTCTGTTTCCAAAATCGGTGAAAATAACTTCAATGCCGGAAAAAAAATCCTGATGTGAGTCGTGCTGGTGCAGCTGGTAGTAAATACAAATACAAATGCAACTGCGACAACCAGCAGTTGCTCTCTCTGGACCTATGGGCCCAACTAGGCTGGTCCCAGTCAAATTAAAGACCCCAATGAAGATCAATGGCCCTCTACTCCATTGCTCCTCACCTCCTCTTCCGGTAAACTGTTCCAAGTTCCCACTACCCTGCTAAATTAGTAATTTTTTCGAATTTCCAGATTAGCCTGAGATTTGAACAGCTCGAAATGATGATCCCTTGTCCTGCTTTCTGTGCAAAAATCTAACCCAGCTACATCATTCATTTTAATAAATTTAAATAACTGAATCATGTCTCCTCTGGTTCTCCTTTGCTCAAGACTATACATATTAAGCATCCAAAGTCTGGCATCATAGTCTAAATTAGAAAATCTGTTTACTAACCTTGTAGCCCTTCTTTGTATTCCGATAAATTAATATCTTTCTTCAGATAAGGAGACCAAAACTGAACAGCATACTCCAAATGAGGTCTTACCAAACTTCTATATAGAGGCAGAAGAACCTTCTTTGGTTTGTTTGAAATAGATCTATTAATAAACCCAAGCATCCTATTGGCTTTGTTACTAGCTATGCTGCACTGTTGGCTAAACTTGAAGACCTGATTTATTGAGACACCTAGATCCATAACATTATCTGCCCTACTAATGACTAAACCCTGTAAATTATAGCTTGTATGCTTATTTCCATGACCTAAATGCAGCATTTGACATTTCCCAACCTTAACTGCCATGCCCCACTTAGTAATATGATCCAAATCCTGTTGTAGCTGATTTACTGGGTTCGTCATTTTCTACAACCCCCATAATTTTGACATCATCAGCAAAGCAGTTCATGTTTCCAGAAACATTTTCATGAATATCATTCATAAAAATAATTAACAAAAGGGGACCTAAAACTGATCCTTGGGGAACCCCACTTAAAACCTCCCTCCATTTAGAATGGCTACCACTAATAACTACTCTTTGTTTCCTTCCTGTCAGCCAATTCCTAACCCAAACTAGAATTTTACCTTCTATTCCTATATCAGCTAATGTACTGAGTAGTGCTATATGCGGTACCTTATCGAAAGCTTTTTGAAAAAATATGTAAACAACATCTACACAGTTTTTGCTATCTAAAGCCATGGTAACCTTGTCGTAGAAATGTAATAAATTAGTAGCACACGATTTACCTTTTCTGAAACCATACTGCAAACTACTCAACAGCCCATTATTTTCTAAGAAATTCATTTCTTAATTTTGATCAATGTTTCAAAAATTTTACAAACCACTGAAGTCAGACTCGCAGGTCTATAATTTTCTGCATTACCTCTAAACCCTTTCTTGAAGAGTGGCGTAATGTTAGCCAGTTTCCAGTCCTCTGGCACTATCCCTGAGTCATACGAAGCATTGAATATATTAACGATAACGTCCACTAATTCCTCCCCACATTCCACTGAAATTTTTGGATAGATATTATCTGGTCCCAGAGCTTTAATTGTTTTAATTTTTTTCAAATGAAGCAATACGTCCTCCTTGGAAAATACAAAATCCTCGAGCTATATAGTAGCTTGTGTCAACTGTTGAAATACAGTTATCGTTAAAAACACTGGAAAAAAAGTCATTTAGAACATTAGCAATATCCCTATCATTCTGAATTAAATTTCCAAGCTCCTCAACCAGTGGCCCAATTTGACTATTTCGAAATTTCCCAGACTTTGCGTAAGCAAAAAACCCCTTTGGGTTCCTGTCAATATTATGTGCTAGCCTTTGTTCCAATTCTCTTTTCTGAAACTGTACCAAATACTTAAAACTACGCCTAGCCTCACAATACTGTACAGGGGTGATTGTGTTCCGGTATTTTACCGGATTTCCGGTATTTTCATGATCGATTCTGATATTTTCATGGTCCAAAATACCGGAAAGAAAATATTTTTAATTATGCTGTTATTTCGGTAATTTTTTTTTTCGAATTTTCGGTGATTTTCCGATAACTACTAATAATATTTATCGAGCAAAAATGTTAAGAAGCCATTCTATTGTTTTTGACTAGAAACTATTTGAAACTATTTGAATGTATGAAATGTGTCTTGTTTGTTTATGAAAGACAATTTATTATCAAATATGTATAATTATAAAATTAGGTGTGCTTAAATAATAGGAGCCTTGATTTTTTGAAAAAAGCACCCCCCCCCCCACACACACTTCTCCTCAAAACTTTCAGGTATTTTTTCATGAACTTACAATCACCCCTGACTGTAGCCTATCTGTGCAGTGACCAGTTTCTTTTAACCGACAAAAAGCAGCTTGCTTACGGTTTAGAGCATCCTCAGTTTCACTAGTGAACCACAAGGGCCAACTTTTTGTGTTGACCCCTTTTCTCCTAAAAGGAACATAATCCACAACTGTTTTTGCTAGTTTTTCCTTAAACTCAATCCACTGCAGATTTACCTTGCTATTGTCCAAACCTGATGAAAAAACTGTTTTCAAACTCTGCCGGAGTGCAACAAAATCAGTATTTCTGAAATTAGGTACAAACCTAAAATTTTTGTCTTTGTGCATATCAAACTTAATCCCAAACCTAATACTGTTGTAGTCACTATCCCCAATATGCTCCCCTACACATGATGCCTGAACAGAACCTTCAACATTGCAGAAGACTAAATCCAAAACAGCATCCTGCCGTGTTCCCTCAGAAACAACTTGATCTAAAAAAAGTCACCAATTACTTTTAGAAATTCCTCTTCTCTACTATTATTGGGGTAAGAATTATTCCAATCGATGCCCGGGAAATTGAAATCCCCCATTATAATTACCGGTCCCTTCCTCGACATGTCTCTAATAATACGATACATCTGTTCATCTCGAGCCTGACTTAGATTAGGTGGCCTATAAATGTTACCCAAACGTAATTTTTTACCCTTACCGCTCATCAGTTCTAGCCAAACCATGTCAATATCATTAGGTTTGTCATTTATTGCCAATTCATTGCAAGTTAAAGTATCTCTAACATAAAATAAAACCCCACCACCTCTTTTACCTACTCTCTCTTGTCTAAACAAATTATACCCAGCAATACACAATAAATCATCATCATTTTTGGTAGCCCATGTCTCGCTAACTCCAATAACATCCAACTTCTCATTTGTGATTATGCTTTTCAATTCTTCCATCTTGTTCCTAATACTGCGAGCATTAGTATAAAAAACCTTAAGCATGCTCGACTTGTTTTTATTTAACCCCTTGCGATTTCTTGAATCAAAATTGTTAGAATGACTACTCTTACTTGCCTCCCTATTTCTATTAAAACCCAAATAGTTTGCATCCTTTTGCAACCTGCTTCTTGAACCCTGCCCCCTTTCAAACTTAGTTTTTTGACTCGGAAGACTCCAAAACCAAACCGCTAACCATTTTGACCCCAATATATATCCTAAAATCACTGTTTGATTTTTTGCATCATTATTACAATATATAAATCTCAAATTAATGTTTCTTTCATTATTTATATTTAAATATACATTTACGTGAAAATGTGCATACTTTAAATGGCGTTTTCATCTAAATAATATTTCCAATTATTTCTGAAATTTAACGTTTGAAAAAAACATGTGAGATAACTTATATTAATATTGGCCATTATAGAAACTATACATCATAATGAGTGCAAGACAATTCCCTTTTTAATAAATTTTTAAGCGAGCAGTTTTAATCTCCATGAAAATGGTCCCACTGCTGATCATTTTTTGAGTATGAAGGTAAAATACATTACATTAGATGAATGATTGCGTCGGAAATATGAGATCGGAGTCGCGGTCTCGATTGCTTCATTTGTGATGTGATTGTGAACCTCTCGTGTGCAGACGTGCCCAACCCTCCCCGCATCGTGGGCGTGGAGTGCAGCCGCTTCCAGGCCCTGGTGGCGTGGCAGCCCATGGGGGACCGGCGGGCGCCCATCCTCAGCTACGCCGTCCAGTACAACACCTCCTTCACGCCCGACACCTGGGAGGACGCCCTGCGCAACATCCCCGCCCCGGAGACCCGGCAGAGGGTGAGTCGATTAAAACGCATGTTTGTGTGTCATACATCTCTGTATTCCGTCTCCAACGGATGATCCAGTTATGAATTTGGCTTTCGATGGCGGAATGTTCCCCAGGGACCGCGCTAAGGATTTTAAGTTGTTAGCCAGTAAATTAGCCAAATTTCAAAAGTCTTAGCCAAACTTCGAAAGTTTTAGTCAAATAATTTTAATTATTTACTTTTTTTACTGTAATACATGTATTTTTTCCCTAAGTGAAAATTTCTGACAATTTTCCATTCGCCAATACTTTAGCCAAATCAGAATTTTTTTCGCCGAATGTTCTATTTTATCGCATTTGGCGAGGTGGCGAATGCTTAGCGCGGTCCCTGGTTCCCTGATTTTCTGCCTTTCTTGAAGTAGTATTTTGAAGGTGGAGCAGGCGTACGAGTAACAGGGGTGATTGTGTTTCGGTATTTTACCGGATTTCCGGTATTTTCATGATGGATTCCGGTATTTTCATATTCGAAAATACCGGAAGTAAAATATTTTTAATGATGCTTTTATCTTCCCACCTCCGGATTTTTTTTCTTTTTCGAATTTTCGATGATTGTGCCGATAATTATTAATAATATTCATCAAATAGAAATGTCCAGGTGTAAATTCTAACTGTTTTTTTACCTTACTAAATTACCTTATTTGCATCCGATATGAGAATCGAATTTTTCTCACTTTTGATGCTTATTCCCTTAGTTAGGAGACAAATAAATGAAATGCAACAAAATGTAACAAAAGCAACTTTCATTGCTTTATAAATGCTTTCGCACAACAAATAGCAATTCTGTTAGACTTTTGCTTTCTCCTTAAAATATTTTTTTGAAGATAATAACATCACCAGCTCAAAAGTAACTTTATTACTCATTTACAATTTAATTAATTGCATGTACAATATTTTGACTAAAAACTATTTGAATATATGAAATGTGTTAGTTTATGAAAGGAAATTAATTATTACTAGGTGTGCTTAGTAATAGGGTTCCTTGGTTTTAAAAAAACACTCCCCCCCCCCCGCCACTTTTTTTTTTTAACTTTCAGGTATTTTTTATGAACTCACAATCACCCCTGGAGTAAGTATGCCAGTAGAATTTGTGAGACTGATTTACGTGCTCATTGTCGAAACATTTCGGTGATTTGTGCATGGCAAGTGTGTGGATGAGCAGAGTTGTTGATACGGTGTGTCCTCCATTGGCAGATCGAGATGAGCCCCTTCGCCAACTACACGTTCCGGGTGCGGGCGAGGAACAAGATCGGGCCCAGCGAGCCCAGCGCCCCCTCCGAGCACTGCGCCACCCCGGAGGCCGTGCCCTACAAGAACCCGGACAAAGTCATGGGGAGGGGCACGCGCCCCGACAACCTGGTCATCTCCTGGACGGTGGGTTCATTCGTTGGACTTCTATGTTTATTTATTCAAATGATAGTTCTGCTCATTCCTAAAAGGAATTACCTATCTGCACCACATAAATAAAGGCAATTTGTACCGTGTTGTATCGAAATTGTGTTATACTATACTTTGAAATAATGTGAAGAAAGGCAATTTGTACTTACGGTTGTGTATTGTACTTTGCGTATTTGTGTAGCTGGAGACACACAAATTTTTTATTATTTGCAGGATATTTATTAGTTTTAGAAAACAAAATGAACATTTTATGAAAGTTAATATCATACACATTTATAACAGCATAATTAATTTTTTTTTCAAAATTTTATCATGTCATAACTGTGAAGTATTAAATTCAAGTTTTCTACCATATAATATCAAATCTGTGTTATAATAATTGCAAATTTTTGCATTTGTACAAGCACAGTAGTACGCCACTGTGCTCATAAAACATTGTACGCCAAAAAATTTTTTATAGTGTGCCACTATAATATCTACTTATATTTTATTACTTTGCAAAAAAGTTTTTTAAAAATTACCTTTTCTGGCGCTCATTCTGCGGTATTTCGCGATGTCTGACGATACCGTCCCTTCCGCAGCCCATGCCGCCCATCGAGCACAACGCGCCCGAGTTCTTCTACAAGGTGTTCTGGCGGCGCGACGACGACGTGCGGGCGACCTGGCAGAGCGAGCAGCTGTCGGACTGGCGGCGCGACCGGCTGCAGCTGGACTTCCAGCCCACCTTCAAGAGGTACCGCATCAAGGTGGAGGCGCACAACCGCCGGGGGCAGGCGCGCGTGCCGGCCGCCGAGGTCGTCGGATACTCCGGCGAGGACGGTGAGTGTCTCGTCTCTGTGAGCTGAATTTGAAATGATTAATGACTTCACACGCCAGTCATACGAATGGCCGAGCCGCAAAAGTGAACCATTCCTTTTACCAATAATACGAGTGAGAGATTTATTATGCAATAGAAGGAAAAGCTTAGGTGTTTGAAGAGACTGTTTGCGTAAAAAAGAGCCATTTATTTATTAAAATATATAAATACCTTTGTGCATAATTGTAAAGGAGAAATACAACGTTAAAAAAGCACAAATGCGTGGGGATACTGCAGACAGGTGTTACGGCGTTACGAGGAACGCATTTTTCGATGCAAAGAATAGTGTGAGCTCATGGATGCACGGATATCCGACAAAATCGAAGGGAACGGCAGCGGACAGCTTGAAAAGCAAACAAAAAGCTTCTGATCAATCTTTATTTTCCTATTTGTTCTTTTTTGGCCTATAATTTTCTCATTGGTGTTCGGATCATTCGCTTTGTTTGCTTTTTAAGCTGTTCTCTCTCTGCCGTTCCCATCGCTTTTGTCGGATGTCCATGTATCCATGAACTCACACCATTTTTTGTATCGAAAAAGGCATTCCTCCTGATGCGGAAACACGCGTCTGCAGTATCCCCACTCATATGTGCTTTTTTAACGTTTTATTTATCCTTTGCGACTGCTGTCTAAAATTTTTTCGTGCGACCTCCGCCTCATCTGCGCACGCGCCGGGTCTCTTTGGACTTTCTCGAAATGGGGAGGAAAAGCAAGGAGGAAGTGGTGAGCGAACTAAAGCTGAAGGCATCGGGTAGTGCGCATCCAAAACCTAACTCACGTTTTTCAGATGGAAGCGTCCGACCTTGCCAGGCGCCCAAAACGCAAACAGACAGTATTTATTAGTTTTTAAGAAATAAAAATGGCATGATAACGAGCAATAAACTAAGAGAAACCCCCCCGGCACTGGCGGAAGCCGAAGACCACTCGACTCCGACGCCCTCCGGGCCGACCGGTGGCGAAAGAGGGAGAACGATTCGGGGATCGTTCACCATTCATGTCCGATGCCTCATTTGCATGGAATCGGGCATCGCGGGGTGCCGACCTGGAGCCGCAACTATGACATGCCGGAAAAGGTTGAGGTATCGATCCCAGTTGAATGCGGACGACTGCGTTGAATGACGTCACGTAAGGTATGAAGACGCGGTCGACGCTCAATTTCCCGATATCGGCATTCGTCTCTTTTGAGTGACGAGGAATTCTGCTACATTATTTTTAAAATTTTACTGCCTAAAAGACACGGTGTGAGAAGAGTTGGCGACAGCCGGCCCTTCCGAGTGCGGCCGAAACGGTTCGACCTCGTCGAGAGAGCCACTGTTCATCACTGAGATCATGAATTCTTCTGTTTGTCTCCACAGTCCCCAGGGAGGCGCCCATGAACTTCCGACTGCTGCACGTGAGGGATGGGAAGTCTGCCGTCTTCGTGTGGGACCCCGTCTCTCCGGACTCCCTCTACGGACACTTCCGGGGATACAAGGTACCGTGTCATTGTCCCGTCTCGTGATTCGTAACTCTCCTCGCCAGCTCCACTCGGCTGCCATGTTTACTTGCACATTGTATGTAGTCCCGAGCATGATAGGAATATCTGAAACGACGTTTAAGAACAAGAATCTGAGAGAGTGTCACGCCTGTGATTCATGACCTCTCAGATTTTCTCCCAAAAATTACCTAATGTTTATTATCTTATTGAATGACCAAATCCAGAATATTTTGCTCTAAAGTTGAGTTGTTTAGTTTTTATGGACCCCTAAAGGTGAAGGTGCGGCATCAAAAATTAAGCAGATTTTCAAAAATTGAAGTTGCCGTGAGCCAAAACTCTTACCAGGAAGTGTTTAACTTCAATTTTCTTTTTGTATATGGAATATAGAAGATTGAAACTTTACAAAATGAGTGTTAAGTTTAAGGTAAGTTGTTGCCATAAGGTCAGTGAAGGCCCTCAAAATAAGGCATTTTTGACGTTTTTGAAGTCCAAAAACAGCTTGTACATTTCAGTTGGCACGGCAAAAGCAGTTTTGTTTGAAAGACCAGTGTAAGCACTTTAAAATAATGTATACATAACCGAGGAAAGTTCAACGTGCTTTTAGTTGTGTAAGGCCGAAATATGAAAAATATCATATTTTAGCGATATTCAAACGGTCGTAACTTCCTCTACCAACAACATATTGAAATATTTTTTTTGCCAATGTCATACTCTATTCTTTGTCTTAACAGAACAGTTGAGTTCTTTGAGGCGAAATGTGAAATTTTTTTTTACAAAAAATTTATTTTTTCCTGTGTATTTTTTGTAAAAAAAAATTTCACATTTCGCCTTAAAGAACTCAACTGTTCTGTTAAGACAAAGAATAGAGTATGACATTGGCAAAAAAAATATTTCAATATGTTGTTGGCAGAGGAAGTTATGACCGTTTGAATATCTGTAAAATATGACATTTTTCATATTTCGGCCTCACACAACTAAAAGTACGTTAAACTTTCCTCGACTATTTATACATCATTTTAAAGTGCTTACACTGTTCTTTCAAACGATACCACTTTTGCCGTGCCAACTGAAATGTACAAGCTGTTTTTGGACCTCAAAAAGACTAAAAAACGTCAAAAATGCTTTGTTTTGAGGGCCTTCACTGACCTCACGGCAACAACTTACCACAAATTTAGCATTCATTTCGTAAAGTTTCAACCTTCTATATTCCATATACAAAAAGAAAATTGGAGTTAAACACTTCCTGGTAAGAGTTTTGGCTCACGGCAACTTCCATGCCTTGAAAATCCGCTTAATTTTTGATGCCGCACCTTCAACTTTAGCGATCCGTAAAAACTAAACAACTCAACTTTAGAGCAAAACATTCTGGATTTGGTCTTCCAATAAGATAATAAACATTTGGTAATTTTTGGGAGAAAATCTGAGAGGTCATGAATCACCTCATAATGCTAGGTGTGACAGTTTCTCAGATTCTTGCTCTTAACTGTTCTTTAAGGAACAAACTCTACTTAGGAATGTAGCATAAGTGAAAGTAGTTTAAATTACTTATTAACACAACCAATAATTAATCATAATATCTATAGAAATTAGACTTTCTTAGTCTATCAGTGTGTAGGATTTTAAGGACCCACTTTGGTCCCGTTTCTGTGGAATTCGGCTTCGGGACAGAGTCCGTCGGGAACGCGAGCGGAAGACGGGGGTGATTGTCTTCCGGTATTTTACCGGATTTCCGGTATTTTCATGATCGATTCTGGTATTTTTATGTTCGAAAATGACGAAAATAAAATATTTTTAATCATGCTTGTATCTTCAAACCTCCGTATTTTTTTTTTTTTTTTTTTTGCTTTTTCGAATTTTCGATGATTATGCCGATAATTATTAATGATATTCATCGAATAAAAATGTTAAAATGCCATTATAATTGTTTTTCTTCTTTAAGAAATTATTTTATTTGCATCTTTTTTTAGATTTTTGTGCCTTCATTTTAAAAAATGCATCGATTTGCATCGGATAGGAAAATCGAATTTTTCTCATTTTTGACGCTTATTACCCTACATTAATTATTATATGTGTACAATTATAAAATTAGGTGTGCTTTAAGTAATAGGTTTAAACCCCCCTCCCCCCCACACACATTTTCGCTTTAAAACTTTCAGGTATTTTTTTACGAACTCAGAATCACCCCCGGGAAGAGCTTCACCGACTCCCTTCCCTTCCAGGTGCAGACGTGGGCGGAGGGCGAGAGCGAGGAGCACCTGCGGGAGGTGTCGGTGCCCAGCAACGTGACGGAGGCCCTGGTGCACATCTTCCGGCCCTACTCCGGCAACGTGGTGCGGGTGCGCGCCTTCAACGACGTCTACGACGGGCCGCCCTCCGACGCCATCGACTTCCGCACGCCCGAGGGAAGTGAGTGACCCACCTCCGTTCGCGATATTTGGCGATATTGAGTGTGACGTATTCATGACGTATGTAAAATGCACTTGATTTTGAACCACTTACGTAGCTGCTGCTGACCGAGGGCGGATCCAGGAATGATCCAAGGGAGGGGTTATTGGTTTTTTTTCTCGATTTGCCCCCCTTTTTTACCACATATCCTAGTTAGCACATGTTTGTTACTAATATTTCGGTCTTCAATTTCGAAAAAATTGACTACAGTCCCGAATCTCAACCACTTCTCGTAGTATTATCGAAGATCCTTTTTTGAACTTCAAAATCGAAAAACTGCTGGAAAAGAGTCCCTCCGCCCTTGTATCCACCCCTGTACAATTATAAATGCCAACTTCAAACAAGGAGATTTTGTGTGCTGCTCGTTTACGTAATCCAGATTTGAAGTTCAGTCGGGTAAAGTTCATTGATAGCAGCAGCGCCTTTCTCTTTGACTGTGCAAAAGTAAACAGAACTTAGAACACTAATGTACATCTGAAAAATAGTAAGAACTAGGAATTTATCAGCAGCCGCATTGTTGTTGTCTCTTTGCCCTTTTGGGCAACGTTTTGTGGTGTGCAACGTCAACTTCCGTGCACTAGAGGGTAGTGAGTCGGCCTCTATTTATGGAAAAGTACTGATTATTGTTGAATGGGATAAAATCGATTAGCCAAATCGTAATAGGTGATTCTTTGTGATGCATATGATACTAGCAGTCGCGATAAAGTTGGTGCATCGAGAAGGAGAACTTAATTGAATCTCTATTCATGATGTTTAGCGAGATTACCACACGATTACGACACTCGTCCTGTCTTTCACCACATGGATGAAGGTGTTCAAACGTGTTACAGTGGTCCCTTCTTACGAGTTGTCAGGGAAAGGTATATTCCATTCAATCGCCGTCTAATTTTTATCTCATGTATTGCTTGCTTTTTCTGAAGTGTCACATAATATCAAAATCAAACCCTTGTTGCATTGATCACCTTCATTGAATGGAAAATGGGAGCAGAGAGTGTTCACTCATTTGTAATGATGTTTAAATATTTTCATTCTAAATAAAAAATAACAATATTTATTCTCCTTACTAACTTTTAACTGAACGACTTGATTCAATTAGAAAGTAATATATTCTAACTGGTATTGTGAAATATTTCGCTGTTCGAAAATGGTAGTAGTAAATGAGTGTCCACCTTGCTGCTGAAAGCATATTTTAGAGATGACTATTTAGATTTAAATGAAAGTGTTTGTTTCATTTAACTTGTTGATTTTAATTTTAAAATTGTTTTAATTTGTGTTTGTTATTTCTCAAGGAAATTTTGTTTGGGCGGCCCATAGTAAGATTCATGGGTGCAATACCTTCCGCCTTAAGACGGATTTCCGCCTCGGCGAAATCACCTAAAGGAATGACGGGGCGGAAAAAAATCAATCGCATTTCTTCAATTCTTACTTCTACAGAAGTAAAAATTAAATAAAATATAAACTCGGAATCCTAGAAGTTCATTTTAATCATTATTCTGTTCTAAAATCATATTTACATCAAGGCTAGCTCTTTCTTTCTTCCCCTCTCTTTCTGAATTGAGAAGTTGCAATTCATTTGTCGCCTTGCGACGAGACCCCATCCCTTCCCTGCAATTAACATCATCTTGGCGCCCCTCTCCTCAAACACACCTCTCTCTCTCTCATTATCAAAGATCTAAAGTTTCGCTTTTGTACCTTCAACCCCCCCCCCTCCCCAAAAAAAAAAAAAATGCCGAGGAAGAGTTTCTGAACCTCATCCCAATCTGCATCAGATATGGCCTATAATCTCTTCTTCAATACTTCATTTTCCAAAAAATTCTGGTGGACGGGCGCCCTCGAACCTCCTCTCTCATAGCATCATCAAAGGGAGTTAAAAACTCTTTTGGTACTTCAAAAAATGCTATGGAAGAGTTCCATTTCCCTGATGTTATCACAAATGTCCTACCAATTCGAAAAAAAAATGCTGGGACGACTGCCGAAACCCATCTTTTAGCATTATCAAAGCTTGTCGAAAATTCTGATTTTAAATCTTCAATTTTCAAAAATTAATTGCGAAAAATACCCATATCCCTTCTCATATAATATATATTTACTAGCTGACCCGCTCTATGCTTTCATGCTTGACAGCAGTCATTGAGAAATTCGATTTTTGAAGGGTCAGTTTTCAAAAAATAGGCCATAAGTTTCCTTTACTAATAGTAAAGCTGAAGGTGGGTCTGTCTTTTTTTTCTTCCTTCTTTCTGTCTGTCTGTCACTCGCATACGCCAAGAAGAGCTGTAGTAATTGTCGTAAGAATCATGGAAATTGAAGGCCTAACAGCGAGCAAAGCAAGCCAAGCGATTCTAAAATGGTTAAGTTCAAGAATAAAATTTGAAAATAAAGATGAAATGAGTTATTTTATTAATGGAAATTAACTTTTCATGTTGTTGCCATGGTTATTTTTATTTCCTTTATTTGTTTCGTTCTTTTTCCCTCAATAATTTTTAAAATGTATTTGTTTTTGCAGTAATCCAAACTCCAAGCCTCTTTAAAATGAGTTAAATGAACTCTTTTAACTGTTGTAAAACAATCGTCTGTTTTTCTTTTTTCAGTTTTTAAGGAATTAAAACTCGGTAATTTATAAAAATATTGTATAATTTGAGGTATTGCAACGTTCTTTCTAAAATGTGTTATTTTGTTTTTAAAGATAGGAAAGAAAACTTCCTTCTTCTTTGGTAAAATTTCGGTTGGTTTCTGTAAGCAGCAAAATTGTTCTTATTTTCTCTTTTGGCTAATTTTGCTATCATACTTTTAAGGAATTACAATTGGATTACAACTAAAATGGAGTATTCTTTCTGCGATATCTATTTATTACCAAATGATGTTTAAATTTTATACCACGGGCAAAGCCGTGCGGGTACCGCTAGTTAACAATAAAAAATTAAAAATCATGAATTACTCTGTTGTTTTGCTAAGCATTAAGGAAACAACCAAATATTTAAGAAGGATTATTCAAGCTAAAATGAGCATCGTCTTTTCCGGTTTTAATGCAACAACAGTAAAACTGGTTTAAAATCCTACAATGAGTCTAGATTATATATCATTGGAATTTTAGATTCAAATTATGCGCCAAGAAGACGTCGGTTTTTCTATGTAGCGGGAAAGCGGGAACTTTTGTTCTACTGTATAACTAGACAGTATGAAAAAGACTTCTGAACTGTTTGGAAAATTATGCTAACTTCAAAATTCACAGTAAGTGTGAGAGAAATTTTTAAATAATTTGTAAAACATTCTTTACTGCATGCAGAATGTACTTGAAAAAAGCAAACTTTTAGGGTTTTTGTGACCGAAATTGTAAAATAAAAAATGTTGTATAAGCATTGAAAACGAAAAAGCAAATTTAAAAATTCTTAATATTCTAATTCTGTTAAGTATGGTACTTAACCATATGCAATAAAAAAATATGCCTTTTTTTGGAAGCATCTCTGGTAAAATAATTGACCGCTTAAAGGGTTAAATAGGGGCGAGTCATGGAACTTCATGGAGAAGTGAGGAAGATTCGGCTCGGCGAAGAAAAAGCAGGCCAGGGGAGTGACGTACGAGGTAAGTTCCGTCCTTCGCTCTCTGACGGAATCTCTCTCTCTCTCTCTCCCCCGCAGCCCCGGGGCCCGTGTCCTTCCTGGAGGCCGTCCCCATGGGTTCCAGCGCCCTCTACCTGGTGTGGCGGAGGCCGGCGGAGCCGAACGGGAACCTCACCGGGTACCGCATCTACTTCCGGGAAGGTACGTCTCTCTGTATTCTGCCGCGTCGCCGTGCCGAGCGCGAAAGTCGCGTCTGCAGACGACTGCGAAACGAGAAATTGCCATTTAAAGTTTCGAACCTCGATGTATTCGATTCGGATGGAACTTTTCCGATTCATTTTTTGAATACTTCCGATGGACGAATGACCGTGACGCGTCGTATTTGGGTGAAATACGTGACTATGAACCACCTGTTGACCTCGACTCAATTTCGACAAAAAGTGCAGGTACCACTTTTGTGCTCGGCACGGCAGCGTGCACTTCGCAAGTGAAGTGATCCGTCGGACGTGTGCCGGGCGGCGTCTTCCGTCGAACGGTCCCTTTCCGAAACCGGTCGGGGCTTCCGAGTTCGGGGGAAACGACGATTAGCTTCGCATTCGATGACTCGACGGTGATGACTTTTTGCTGGAAGAAGCGTTTCTAGAGATAGGAAACACATCCGTTTGAAGTGTTGTGATCCTTGCCGAAAAGCTTTAGAATGAGGGGGGAAAATGCTTCCCCGAACTTTCGGAGCGCGTGGCTCGACCGGTTTCTGAAAGGAACAGTTCCATGGATGAAAGCGCTTTTGAACTTGTTTACCGGGCAAAAATTCACGTTGTGTTACTCTACGAAGGTTCACAGTTATACATTTTGAAAAGTTTTGAGTGTGCAAAATGAGTACGGCATGGTATCCTCGATTCGGAATCGTCGGGACTGCGGCGATTCCGAGTGATGGGAATTTCGGAATGATAGAATCTATGAATTATGAATCGCTGAAAGGAAACTAAATGTGAATTAAGTAGTATTTTATCAAAATAATAATAATATTAGAATATTGTAATGTGAATTTTGAGTTTGGAAATCTAACTTTAAATGTATTTCAAAGAAAATAAGATTTTGAATGGTAACGCTATCTGTTGTTATCTGTGGAAAACAGTAACAACAAAGATAAATGTTACTTATATTATTTGATTGATTGATTTATTAACCGTAGTTGATAAATCATGGCACCATCGATCGAGAGACAGAAAAAATTTGAAAAAAAATTTATTGAACAGTGAAAAAGTGTCCAAATTATAGATTTTTCGAACTACAGAAGTCCGAATTTACGATTAACTGTCGATGTTATACTGTTGTAAATAAAGCATTAAAAAAAAAACACAAATTGGACTAGAAAGGTTGGACATGATTCAGAGCAGCTGTAAGTTTCATTTAAAAAAATCAATTCTTTTACACATAAGACTCTTTTTATGCAGCTCCTAGTAGAATTGTTTTTTTTTTTTTTTTTTTATAATTTTGTTGGGATAAGTAGTTTTGATAGTTACTCGTGAAGCTTTAAACGACTATTTATTATGCAATCCTTATACTGCGCAATACCAGGTTTGATAATATTTGAAGGCTGCAGTTTAGCTCCTTCATCAGCAGAAAAAAGTTTAAGAGTAATAACTTTCTAGTACGTTTCAGCATTTTTTTCTGCTGTTATAAATAGCTATTTTGCTGCATTTTTGGGGCAATTTATGCTTCATGTTACTTTTTCATCATGCCATTCAGCAAGCAACATATATTTCCTTTTAATCTAATTTTCCCCTGTTTTTATCTAATTAATTTGAGTTTGGCTGTTGTCAAAACTGGATTAATTTTGTTCGTTGCAAGTATGCATGCATGGCAGTGCCTTCAGGGGTTAATCCAGGATATTTGACCATTGGTCCTGTTTTTGGAATTTTGTGAAAACTAATTCGTAATTTTGTGAAAAATAGTTACTGCAAGAAACATTCCCGATCGTTCTTTAAACTCTGATTTCTGTGAAGAGCCAGTTTTCGAGTGTAGGATTTTTGTGAAAGGTCCATTTTTAAGGTGACTGAATTTTGTGAAGGGTCCTTTAACAGACCTAATTTCTCTCTGGATTGATCGCAGGCCTTGGATGCCCTAAGTGGCAAGAAGCAACACAAGTTTT
Source organism: Uloborus plumipes (assembly GCA_038373865.1). Lineage (NCBI taxonomy): Eukaryota > Metazoa > Arthropoda > Arachnida > Araneae > Uloboridae > Uloborus > Uloborus plumipes. The sequence goes on along the minus strand of JAXGGA010009139.1, from coordinate 26,819 downwards.
TTTTTGGATGATCGGGAAAAGCTTTAATGTTGAGATGATGTGCAATGACATATTCTGTTTCTTACTAACTTTAATTAAATAGTATTGAATCTCTACGTCTGATATTTAACAATATTGAGCAGCCACACTCGTGCTGTCTTCGGCGACATGGGTGGTATTTATGTGTTCCAGTAGTCCCTTTAGCCTGACAGCAAGATGAAATTAAAACATTAATTCACTAGGAATAACTACCAAATCCTAATTTTTAACTAGAGTGTGTCCACGTCTTTCTAATGGTTGCTAACTCCGAGGAAATGCAAGCAACTCAGTCATGAGAGGGTACCTCCAGAAATGAATTTTTGAGATATTTGTAGAAGTCTGTTTTGAATGCCATACTCATGTTTGGGAAGTTTTAGAATTGGATGTTTTTTTCATGCACTATTTTCAGCAGAAACCAAACAAGTGAGCTTGTGCAATAAACTGAAGTAGAATAGATGGCAAAAATGCACAAAAAAATAAAAAATTAGCAGGTACTGCCCTTTTTTCTTTCACAGCAGAATTCATTTTGAATCACAAAGCAATTCAAAATTACTGCTTTAGTGCACTATGCGCTAACTACATCATTGTAGTCTAGTAGCTGTGTATCCAATATTATCTGCATAAAAACTATGTTCTGCAGACTAATCACGATGTGAAGTATCAACTTGGTAAAAAGTTTTCCCGTACTGCTTATTGAAATATCGGCTTATTGAAAATCTGGTTATTGAAGTATCGGTTAAAAGAATATTCCTCTTAATAAAAAAAAAATTTCAATGTACCGAACCCTTGTAATTTATCATTTTATCTCCCGGATAATGGAATCTCCTACTTATTCGAATACTTTTTCATAGCAAACTGGCTATTCTCTTAGGCTGGCTTGACTGTATTTCAAAAATGATGTTTTGCACATGTTGCGGGCGTGAACACAACGTATACAAAGTACAAAAAAATTTGATACTTCACATCGTGATACATAATGGTTCTTCATGTCCAAATGTATCATAATTAAAATCCAAATTTGAATTTCTGTGAATAAAGTGCAAATATGTGTGAAAAAAACATATGTCTGTGCTAATGGATTGATATCCCCAGTGGACGGTACCTCCCTGGGCACCGTCCTGGAGCGACAGCCAGCCATCAGGGACCCGAGAGAGACCAGGGCCAAGTTGGCCGGGCTGAGGCCGGACACCAAGTACCGCGTCAGCATCCACGCCACCACCAGGGTGGGCCAGGGGGACCCCTACTACGTGGAGGTCAGGACCAACCAGCAGGCCGCAAACGGTGAGAACCGACCTTTTTCCGTTTATGGCAGTGGCAATGCTCTTTCCGATCGCGAAGCCTCGCTGATTTAAATCTGATGTGTCTGTTCCAGTTCCTGACGTGCCGACCTTCAAGGTGAGCCACCTCCCTGGTGAGCATGGGCAGGCCAATGTCCTAGTCACCTGGATGCCTGCAGTGGAGGGACACCCTGGCAGCTACTTTTATGCACAGTTCAGGAGGAGAGGTGAGTTGGTCGCCTCTCTATTTCTCATGCTGTAATTATTGCGCCGGTCGCTCGTTCGTTTGCATCGGAAACGAGGGTATGACCGAATCTCCGTTTGCGACGTCGGACGATATCGGCCGAATGTAATTGTCTCTTCCCTCGCAGGAGAGGGCCACTGGGACCGCACGGCGACGGAGGAGAACGAGGACTCGGTGGCAGTGAGGGGCCTGGAGCTGGGGACCGTCTACGAGATGCGGGTGGTGGCGGTGGACGGACACTTCGAGACGCCCAGCAGTATCCAGGAGATAGAGACCGGAGGACTGGGTGAGTGCTGTCACACCAACTTTTATGCTGCGCAACTTGCATAAAGCCCCTCGACATATAATGACATTAGATAGGTCAGAGAGCAGGGTGTCAACGATTTTAATCAAATGATTTTTTTTAAACATTAATTTAAATCATTTTTTAACTTAACCCCTCAAAATCTTGAAATTTTTAAATTTCATTAGTTCTGAATTTTTCTGAAAAAATCGCCGACTTTAATAAAAGAACTGAACGCGTGCATGATGCATACGTTTTTTTTTTTTTTGAAACTCTGACCTCATATATAGCAACCACTCACTTTAAAGATCTTTTTCTGTGGGGTGGAGATCGTTATTATATCGAGCGTCTACTGTATATGTCTAAGGGTTAACGGCATTTCCTGACCATTTTATGGATGTCCAAAAATAATCATCCTTTTGTATGTTGCAACACTGATTGCTGAGTTTGCAGTTCTGTGCTTCATACCAACATGATGTTTTGAAACAGTTTCCAGTTCTGGGAATGACCATCTTTTGGCAACGCCTCCTAAATACTAAATGCCTATAACGTTTGCTTCGCTACCGTCGAGATGAGTTCAGCTTTAAACTCCACCTTGCGGCAATCAGATAATGTCGTTGTTATTTTTTGATTGGTTAATTTTTAAATTTAAATTCAGAAATGAACCAATCGTTAATTTTTTGAAGAACTCCGGTAGATGGCAGTGTATCGTGAACCAATTGCATTTTGCAGCGATTGGCGATGGATCCAAACAATATTTAAAACAAATTTTTTGATTGGTTGATTTTTAAATTTAAATTTAGAAATGAACCAATCATTAATTTCTCTTTCTCGAAGAACTCTGGTAGATGGCAGTATATCCTGAACCAAGGATGAAATTTTGCTCTGTGCTAAAAGCCAGAAAGTTACAGGCATTTAGTATTTAGGAGGCGTTGCTTTTGGTAAGCCTTTGACTGAGATTTGCATCCCCTTCCGAATGCTACCACCCAAGCAGCACAAAGGCGTTCAAAACACGTTCTGCAACACGTACAGAGCGCACCAGCCGGCACGTTCAAAACACGTTCTCGCAGCACGTGTTGTCAACGTCTATGTGTCTCATCGATCGATGGTAATATGACACGTCGAAATCTGGTGTTGACCACCTTTTTTTGTCCCAGATTTGAACGTGGAATGATAGGTTATATTTAGGTTCTGGAAATACGTTTGTTTTCAGTGCTCCCCAGCTGAAAAAGTATACTACGTATACCCCACTATCCGGTGGCTGCGACGTGTTTTAACCGTGACGTCATTTTTGATCCACCATTTTTGATCCATGATCGTCGCCATCTTGCTTTTAATTATTTAATTACTTTATTTATTTAATTTAACTATTTATTATTTAATTACTTTATTTATTTAATTTAACTATTTATTATTTAATTACTTTGAATTTAATATATTCACTCCGCGGGATTCGAACGCGGGTCCCTTGCGACTACAGCAGGAGTCGCTAACCACTATACGCTACTCGATCTCAACGAGAGAGAAAAATAATACTTTAAATGGAAATTTTTTTTGCAGGAGGCGCCATCTATGAAAGACTAAGGGCGTAAATCATATAATTTTATTAGTATGAATGTAATGCTTTTTTACTGAAATGCATGCAAATCTGATTAGGATCTTGGGAGAAAGAGTTGTTAAGGATAAAACTTAAAGTTTCTGCAGATATGATTCCTCTTCCCTTTCTAAAAAGCAGCAATTCACGACCTCAATTCTGAGAAATTAAGCACCTCCTTAAGCACTGAAATGACACCGTGATAATATCAGGGCTGCAGAGTCGGAGCAAAAATGGTCGCCTCCGACTCCGACTCCCGACTCCTGCTTTTTTTAAAATTATTTATTTTGTTTCCCAAATGTGAAGAGGGAAAAACTCTAAACAAAGGTTGAAATATTAAGTCCATTTTTAAAAGTTTCGTTTTTATTCATGGTCGTAGCCAGGCCTCACTTTAGGGGGGGGGAGCAAGCTGGGGTATCCCAGTTGGAGGTCATGGGAGGTCATTGTGACCTCTCAAAAAGTTCAATTTGGTCATGAATTCTCGCAGGTAATTTCACCACATTTACCTCAATTCTCGGAGATCACTGTGACCTCCCAAAATGTTCATTTTCTCCAGAGCAAATGACAAGTGCCGCTCTTGTCATTTGACTCCGTACAAAACTAATCCTTTTCTTGTTAAATGGGCAGATTTTATTTTAACACAATGCATTTTTGCTGCAAATATTTTTTATTATGTTGCATAAGCCCATACATAGCAATTCGTTTCACAAAGCAGACCCGCCATTTTGAAGCCCTTTTTAATGATCCTAGATGCTTAGGATTTGGATATTGGACGCTGAAAATTTGTATCTGTTAGTTTCAAAGACATGTTTTCACCACCATAAAATTTCATCGAAATCGGAGGTGGTTGGAGTCGGAGTCGGAGTCGACATGTTTTTCAGCAACTCCGACTCCTTTAGTCCAAAATCAGTCCGACTCCGACTCTTCGACTCCTACTCCGCAGCCCTGGATAATATTACTGTTTTTGCACGTCAAATATCACGTTCCTTAAGCACTGAAATGACACCGTGATAATATTACTGTTTTTGCACGTCAAATATCACGTTCCTTAAGCACTGAAATGACACCGTGATAATATTACTGTTTTTGCACGTCAAATATCACGTTCTTTAAGCACTGAAATGACACCGTGATAATACTACTGTTTTTGCACGTCGAATATCACGTTCTTTAAGCACTGAAATGACACCGTGATAATATTACTGTTTTTGCACGTCGAATATCACGTTCCTTAAGCACTGAAATGACACCGTGATAATATTACTGTTTTTGCACGTCAAATATCACGTTCTTTAAGCACTGAAATGACACCGTGATAATATTACTGTTTTTGCACGTCGAATATAACGTTCAAGTGACACTTAGCACCGTTATTTGACCAATAACACCATTTTTGCACCAAATTTGAACGTTCTGGTGCTGCTGGGGCAGGTTGCCCCAACTTTTCTTGCAGCCATTCATTTTCAAAGCCATGTGAGTGGCTCATATTCCGAGTTCAGTTTACTCTTTGACCTATGGATCATTCCGATCTCACCGCAGTGAATGCTGTTTGTTTATCCTCCATCTCGTGATTCATGGATTAAACAGCAAATCTGCAAAAGCAGGTAGGTATCTCCATGAAGAAAGAAAGGCAGGAAAAGTCCTCGCATTTTCCCTATTCGACCGAACCACTCACTCATTCGTGAGAGTGCTCGATGTCTGATGCGGGCTGTCGTCTCTTGCAGTGCTGGCCGCCCCAGAGGGCCCCGAGAACATCGCCACCGCGGCCTGGTTCATCGGCATGCTGTGCGCGGTGGCGCTGCTGCTGCTGCTGCTCATCCTGGTCTGCCTGGTCAAGAGGAACCGGGGCGGCAAGTACTCGGTGCACGAGAAGGAGGCCGCCCAGGGCAGGGACCAGGACTACGCGGACGACGGGGGCTTCCACGAGTACACCAAGCCGTGAGTATGCCCTTTGCGCACATCCGATTTCCCTTTCGTGTGGGTCGTACTTGCCGACTCTTTATAGCTGTCTTTGTTTTTATTTTGGCTGTCTCTTACACATCGCACGCTCCCGACTTCTTATGAGTTTTAAAGCCGATTGTATCCGGGCGCGGATCCTGTGGAGTCATGACCCCTCCCTTAAACAACCAAACATAGCCTAAAACTACGTTTTCGGCTTTTCAAGAATTGTCAAATACCCACTGTTTTTGGACAAAAAATGAGCTCTGACCCCTCCCTTTCCGAAAAGGGCCCCCTCGAGAACCGGAAGCCGGATCCGCCCTCGACTGTATCTACTTATGTAAAGCTCATCGGTTTTTGTTTATTTAGTGATTTTACTTAATCATCACTCTTGTTATATATTTACCATTGTTTTTTAAACTCTTCATACATTTTGTATTCTGTGATTAAGGACTCATATGCCAACTTATATCTAGTGGCAACTGACTTTATTCAAGCGAATAGAATATTTCTTATAAAAAGTTTCCCCAGTTTTTTTTTTCTTTTTCAAAATATTCAGGAATCTAAGATGTTTAAAAATCTTTACAACTGTAAAATGTTTGAATTTTGGAAATAAAAAATGATTGATCAAATAATCAACTCAAAATCCAAACTTTTCTCCCATTATTTTAAACTTTTTTTTTTAATTTAGGGGGAAGACACCCGTTGATTGTTACTCATTCATTTTCATTTATTTTTTTATGCCTTTCATATTTCTTTGGAGTCCTCATTAAAGTGGATGGCTTCCGATCGGTTCCCGGCGGCGGCATGCTCACGAGGGCCTCAACGATGCCCATCTTCATGTTGGCTTTGTGACCAATATTGGGTTTAATTTAAAATTTAGTTTTAAAGTCTCTAGGAGACAAAACTAAGTTAAAGCCATGAAAAATTAAGGGTGCCGTAAAGTGTCCGTGAAGAGTCAAGTTAAAAGACAATATTTCCAAAAAAAAATTTAATGTATTAGTTATCAAAAAACACATTAAATTAATTTAAAGTTCTCTATAAAAAGTTCCACTTAGAAAGGCTACACATTTTGTACTTGGAGTCCTCACAGAATATATAATAAAATATATCACCAAAGTTGATATCCAGCTTTAGACGACACATCCAGGGAATCAGGCGAACTCGAGCCCCCGGCTCGGTACTATCTGGCTGGCACGATCAATCCGCTGGCGACATTCCAACTCGTAATTTTCCAAGACGTTTGTGCAGTCGTCCCCGGGTTCATTAAGCGTGATGAAAACCCGGCCACTAAGAGAAAACCACTTGTTGATCTTCACCTGACCAATTTCACCAACGACATCATGGTCCAGGACTTGGTATGTTATGATGATACTGGATACTTTTAAAAATCGTAAAATGGTGAGCTCATCCAATTTAAAAATGATGAAGTAGCTTCACGAGCCACAACTCAAAATTCTAGCCCAGCAGGGCAAACACCACCCGACGCACCGCGCTGCCTACGCAGCTACAGGCGAGAGCACAACAAGCTTAAAGCTGAAGGGAGAAGAAAAAGAGATCGAACATCGGTAGTGCTCGCTATTTATCGTGGCAATCGCGTCAGCAGACGTCACAGCCATTTACCATAATGCTCAGCTCATTAGCATATGAGCATCGTAGTATTTTTCTCCACTAAAAATTAGACTCTGAGTTTTGAAAAATAGGCAGCAGCCTAAAAAATACAACTCAACTCCTATGTTTTGATTCTGAAGTTGGCTGCGATTGGTTTAAAGTGTACTACGCCAGCATGGTGAACGAAACGTGGGGAGAGGAGGTTCGTACTTTAATTTTACTTTTAATGCGTACTTATAATTTTAATAACACATAAACCTGCGAGTCTGGGAACTAATAATAAAGGTCTTTAGACCCAACACTTCAAACGTTGGCTCGTGTGGTGTGCATTTCGCCGTTCAGCCATATTCCACGTCGACGGGCGTGGCGAGCTCCGAAGTGTTTTGTTTGGAAGGGGACCGTGCGAGGCGGCAGAGGCCGTTCCCTTTCTCCCCGTGGTAATTCCGAACCTCTCTCTGTTTGCAGCGCGGAGACGCACGCCGGGGGCAGCCGGCTGAGCCTGACCGGCAGCTACAAGGGCGCCCAGGAGAGCGACACGGACAGCATGGCCGACTACGGAGAGGGAGAGGTCGGCGGCAAGTTCGGGGAGGACGGCTCCTTCATCGGCCAGTACGCCGAGAAGAGGAGGCGGGAGGAGGAGCAGCAGGCGGCACAGCACCACCCCGCCTCCGCACTAGCCACCTTCGTCTGAGCCGCGCCGCGGGGAGGGGGGGCGAGGAAGACCGACGAAGACTGTCTGCGCTTCCGTCGTGCGAGTCTGCGGCGGACGTTCGCGACATGAACGTCATGGACTCATCACCTTTACAGCAGTGGAAAGCTACCGAAATGGCATCCCGAGCCGATCCCCTCTCTGCCGCGGCTCCGTCGGACGAAGTGCGCGCGTCGTTCCCTCGCTCCCCGACACGCCGTGGGCGTTCACTCCGAGGGTGCAGGATGATGTACCGAAATCACTGCCCTCCCCCCCACCGTGTCGTCGGAAAAGCGTCCTCGCGGAGGACGGACGTACGCGACGGAGAGGGAAAAACAGTCCTCTGGTGGTGACAGTCGTTCGTAGGTGTCTTATTTTCTGTGACCCGACGGGTACGGAGGCGACCGCGTTCCGTTTCTCTGCGGGACCCCGGTCGATGCACTGTGGCCGAGTCAGAAAAAAAAAGGAAAGTTTTTTGTTTTCTAGTTCCCATTATTAGTTTTGCCGAGATTGTCAAAGACTTTTGGAGCTTTTCTTATAGACTTCTTTTTTTGCATCATTCATTAAATTTTTAAATGGCAATGGATGGTATTTCATTTACCATTTTGACAAAATGACTCCCTTTAAAAAAAATCGACCATAGCAATGTCATGGTTTTAAAAATGCATGTGCCCGTCACCCGGGCAGCAACTTTTCTTGCTTTCATTCGAATACCCCTCCGACCCGGAGCACTCTCGCACCGGAACGGAACGCATTCGTTTTCGTATCCCGTCACGCATAGTACCTATATATTTTGTTTGTTGCATTTACGAGGATATGTTAGCTATCATCTTTATTTTAATGTTGTGTTTGTCTTCCCACTTTTGTTTCTCCCTGCCGTGTCTGTTTTCATCTCTTTGTTTATTTTATTCCATGATTTTATAAAAGTAAGAATTGAATCGGTGAGTGCGAAAACAACATCAGTCAAGAACTTCAAATTGCTCAGGAGAGAGAAAAAAACGTCTTAACTCTAGCATTGTTTCTACAGTCAACATTCAAATAACAGGCCCCTTATCTTTCAAATGAGTCACCAGACTGACGTGATTTTTGATATCAACATGCATCTTGCTTCCCACGGCTCGTTTTCATACAAAACGAATTTTTGCGACTGATGTTGTTTTTGCTCTCTCAGATTTAATTAGGCTCGAGAATCAAAATTGATCGTTGTTTTGCTGCCTTACCGGAGGAACTTTTTTACGACTCGCGTGGGACACGATCGCTTTTTTTTTTTGAAGGATTTTGGTGATCGAAAATACTGAATTTTTGTTGGACTATTTGTTGCTCTATTACGCTTAAAGGCCATTCCACAAAACAGCCGACTCTTGTCTCACACGTGACGCTCATGTATTTCATAAAAAAGTAGGGATTTTAAGGGGTCATTAATACCGTTTTGTTAGTCAAGAAATCTCAAAAAGGTGCGTAAATTCTTTGGCAAAAAACTGTATTCGTTACCTTTTAAAACCACAACTTTAAAATTTAATGAAATGCACGTGCGGGACAAGATGGCAGCTTTTTCGTGGAATGACCCTTAAAATGTTTGGATGTTAAATTATTTCTTTCAATTTTAATCTAAAATGTAGTTTCAAATCCTTGAATTATTTTTCACTTAAATACTTTAAAGATCAATCAGGTAAAAACAAATTTTATAAATCTCTTGATTCAAAATTGAACTGCACGAAATAAATGATGCCAATGATGAAATTATTAAAGTAGAATTTTGAAATCAACATTTTGTTCTGTAATAAGTGAACTCTTTCCTATTCGACCGTGTGTTACCCGATATGGCCGAGTCCTCTTTCGATCCAGACCGGTTACTGATGGGTTTGTTCGAACTTTGAAAAAGAAAGCGATACACGTGTCCCACGCCAGTGGCCTCAGAATTTTAAGAGTTAACCTGTACCATCGGAAAAATGTACATACATTGCTGATGTTTTACAATCTGACACTGTACATAGTTTGGTGCAAGAATATTTGTAATGAATATGAAGCATTAATACAACCCTGTGGAGCTTACAGAATAACTTTTAGCAAAGAAAGAAATACTAATTTTTCATTGCGAGCACACAGTAGCTGAAGAGTGGCAATATTTTGTCAAGTGTTTTTTTAGAAGTAGGTTATTCCCGGTAGAAATTTCTTTGTCATATTTTAATCATGTCCATGCAGTGCTTGAACACATTATATTTTGAATCGAACAGAAACTGTTTGCACGCACACATATGCAGTTTTTTATTCTTTTTTTTTATAGAGTTTTCTGTGTCTATTTCTAAAAAGCAAAGTGACTTTCACTGAAATGAATTTTGTTGGATAGAAGTCTCGGTGAACTGCTAATTTATTGGCACAGCTCCATTGTTTCTCAAAATGTAAACACTTTCAAAATCAAATTTTAAAAACTGGAGTGTTTGTTTGATTCAAAACCTAGATTGTCTGGGGGATAGTCCCCCCCCCCCCCCATAATCCAAAGTGCATGCAGTTTAAAAGTGTCCTGCACTGTCAAAAGCAGCTGAAAGAAAACCATTTGCCATTTGTAAATATAGGCACACTCGACTGTCAAGTCTAAAAATATGGTAAACTAGTAGGTGACCTACCACTTTTGTTAATTAATTATCTCATAGGTGGCGCCACTGAAATGCTGTGCAGTAAATTGATTTTTTTATGGTTTGTAACAAGAACGCAGATTTTTTTAAATCAAATTATTGTCATGAATTATAAATTAATTTTAATAATTGAAATATACATATACTGTCGTCCCCGCTTAATCGAGTAACGATAAACGAATACACCGCTTATACGAATAAAACCGTCTGGAACCGAATATTTCCTTTTGACGCAATGTTAAAAATCCCCGCTTAATCGCATAATTTCCACGGATAATCGAATAATATTGATCGGCTTTCGCAACAATTTTTGGTGAGACAAAGTTTGAATAAATTTAAAATAAATTAGTACGAGCAATTATTTACGTAAAGATTTTTTACATATCGTCATTTTATAATGCCGTCAACAACAGGCTAGAAAAAGAACAATACCCCCCCCCCCCTTTTTTTTTTGACGTTGCCATTATAAAAAAAGAAAATAACAGATAGCGGGAAACGATAATTTATAGTAAGTAACACAAATAAATGCAAGAATTGTAGACAAGGGGGCATGACCTTGTCTTTCATCAATATGTAATTTTTCAACAAATAGTGTAGAGAAAAAAAGTGTAAAACAAACATTTTATAACTCATGTCCTAAGTTACACTTATTTATGCATACTTATAACATAAAAACTAAATTATTATACTATTTTGTTCTTTAATTAGTGAACTTCAAAAGTTTTCATCAATAGCATTAATTACTTCCTTTATTTATCTATTAATTTATTATTATTATGTTTAAGACAAATGTTTTCAATCTGGAAAGCTAAGGAAAATTTCCCCGCTTAATCTAATAATATTTCTTGGAACCGACGATATTCGATTAAGCGGGGCCGACAGTATATAAAAATTGGAAAAATCCACACAATCGCCAAAAAAGTAAAAATGGCAAATAGTTACTACTTAACAGGATTAAGTGCTTACTTTCAAATAGTAGAGTTTTTCTGCATGCACTTGCAAAATTTACGAGACGTGTTTTTTGGCAGCTGTTTAAATCTATATTTCTGGAATATATTTTTCCACATTAGAACGGTCCTTTTTTAATGCACATACCGCACCAGGAAAAGGGCTCTTTCATTGTTAAATTGTTCTTGTTTATTATGGTGGTTGAAAAGTTTTATTTTTATATCGATTTTATTCGTTTCGTTTTATGACGAGAATTGTTTGTGATTTTCTTTTCTACTGAACGATCATTCCAAAAAATATAATCTTTATGTATTTGTAATCAATCGTGACTCGGGGAAAAATTCCGTTGCAGCTCAACTGTTAAAAAATGTGATTCACGGCAGAACCTCGGCATGTCGGAGACATTCCAGAGAATTATCTTCATTCTCGTGCCGACGAGGAGTAATGAGTGCGATTTTTGAGAGAAAAACATTATTTACTGGTTATTTAGGTACTCGTATCTGTATAAAATGAAAATTTAAAGAATTTTTTACAACTTTTTGAAGAAATTTAAAGATCCAAGATCATGAGTAGACCATGAATAATACTGGCCATTAATAATGCATGCAATCATGAATTGAAGAATGATTTTTTTTAAAAAAGGAACGTGCGTTTTGTTCATCCTGCTTGAAAGGCAAATTTAGGACTATGAGGAGCAAGAGATCCACACACGATGTATGGGGGTCATTATAATGTCAACTCCTGCAATGTAGGCCAGACATTATAATAATGTATCGAGGTTCTGCCTATGAAATATATATATATATTTGTATCTTTTTCATCACGTGTGATATTGTTTAAAAGATATGGTTGTGAAATGATTTTTATAAAATTTAAAATAGGCATACATCGGTGAATGAATGCTCGTTAAACGCACCCAGTTTTCGATAAAAGGAAGCATTGTAAAATGAGAAAAATGTAGTGTATTTTTCCACAGCAGATTGTTTTTAATCAGTATTTTTGTATTGAACCATGTCTAGATTGTTTTACAAACAACAGTTTAGGATTCGTTGCGTCATTTGGACGAACCGACTCGACAAAACTGTATAGGAAATGCATCAAACGTCAGAAATTTTTAACCGTTCTTTGGAATGCCGTGTTTCAGCTTTCTTTGCGAAAATGTTCTCGGTGATTTGAAATTTCTTTTTTTGTGACACATTTCAGAGTTAAAACCGTTAATTTTTCTCGTTCATCCGGGGCACCTTGTTTGCCCAACCTAAATCAGGATTCGTCAAAGATCTACGAGAAGTACAAGAATTTCCCCCAAAAGTAAAAAGCAATGCCAGAAATAAATTTTTTTTTAAGTTTACGAAAATAATTGTCGGTGTTATATGTTAATTATTCCTTATTTTGAAATGACTAACTCATATTCTATCATCATCTCCTGATTTTGAATTTCGGACGACTTTTGCTTCACCAGCAATCTTCTGCTATGTCATGCAAAATAGTTAAAACTTTCGTTGCAAGTGCTATTTGCAGCTATTTTTAGAATGTTTTTTATTCCACAAGCATCGTAGAACGTCGTGCCCGATTTTTTACAAACAGTCTTTTTACTTCGGATCAGCCATCTAACCAAATACAAGGTGAACATACATTTCTCCTGCGTATGATGCAATATATCGTCGACTGATCGGTTAAAGACGTGGCACCGCTCAAACTGCCGTAGACAATCTCTTGCGAGCGACCCTTTCAGAAATGCGTTCCTGTTTTCCAAGCTCTGTAGTCGTAGTTTTTGCTATACATTTTTAATCGCTTTCTTTCGAATGGGGCGGAGTTTGTTAAGATGCACCTATTTTTGTATTTCCAGGGGGGTTTTTTTACGAGCGAGGAGGGGTTTTCCGTCTATTTTGATACTGCTGTTTGTGATGCGCGTCTGTGATTTCAAGACGTGGTACGCACCGGTGGATGGTTTCGGTTCCGAAGGATGTTCCATTCTCGATGGAAACCCGCCTCGGTTTTCCTGGCTTTTGCGACGAAAATAGCGAAAAACAAATGACTAGAAAACTCTGCGTAGGTCCAGCAAAAGCTTTTCGGTTCGCTTTTTCTATTCGGGCGGACATGGCTTCCGGGTTAAACTGGAGACATAGGGGAACGAGCCGACGGGCGTCGGAAAGTCGAGGAAAATGCGGAGACTAAAAACGAGCAGTCGTCGTCACATGGGACGAGTACGAGGGACTCGCCACTGATAAATTCTCAGTATTGAAGTTTAAAAAATGCATTGTTAGACCGACTGTCTTTGATGCTAGCAAAAGGTAAGTTTAGGGCTTTCCTAGGGATATATTTCGTAGTTGTCGTCCAAACCACGCACGCATGAGGTCAACATTTGTAAACCAAGATACGTGGCATAAAATCATGCGCCGTGGAAACATTTCCGGATCCACCCTCGGATGACGAGAATTGGATTGTCGGCAACCTCGCCTTCCAGAAAACGAAGGGCTCGTGATTTGCCCATTCACACTTATCGAAACATCGGCCACGGCTTCGTTTAGAGACGCCCATGGTTGAAAATGTGACTTCTCGCGAGATAAAAGTTTGAGAAACCCAACATTGAACTAAAAATGTTTGTTCAGGCCGAAATTCATGCATTTCTGCTCCGGCCCGACGCCTGTCGTCCACGAGTCGAGCTCGGGACGGTTCCCACTCCTCTCCTCTGGCTGGGATTCCGACGCGAAACTTTTATGCAGTCGCTACACTTTCACGAAGCATTTCCTCGTTGTGTTGCCTTACAGCGTTGCGCACTTACAGCTCGCGGAGAAGCATTATTTTTCCACTTTTACATGAAACGGCTCTTTTTTCGTCTCTATTTATTTTCACTTGCTTGGATATTTCCCGTGCCTTTCGTAGAGAGTGATGGTTTATGCTGCGTTGAGGAATACATGTTTTTTTTTTTATCCATTACTTTAATTGGTTGTTACGCTTCTATAGTGTCGTGAGATGACGCATTATTATTTGAATGTATTTTCTACGGATGTGTTTAAATTTTAATCATACTATGTATTTTTTCTGGAAAAAGTGTCATTGAATAAAGTTTGATTTTTTAGAAGAAAAAAGTATGATTCATGTGTTTCTTTCTCAGTTTATTTTGCTCAAGTGTTTCGGAAAAGTGGTAGATTCATTCTGGTATAAAAAAATCTTCGACGTCTTTTGTTATTAGTCATTTAAAAAAGTGGTGAGAGTTTTTCTACATTTTTAAAGTTTTTTTCTAGAAATTAAATTTGTAATAGTTCATATTTTAGTTTCTTTTTGATGCACCTCTCATTTTTCAGATGACTATGACGGGAAAAAGCCTGGATCGCTGCTTTTAAAATGTATTTAGCAAAACGTCGCCGTCACTCATTGTCTGCACTCGTCGTTGCACTCATGTCTCATTGTTGCACTCTGCAAGGCAGACCGCTTCTCGTCTCGAGCAGATTTTACATTACGAATCACGTTCTTTTTGAAAGAGAGAGCATTGGAAACAATAATGCATCCTTAAGAGCCATTATTTTTAAAATCGAACGAAAAAGGGAAATTTTGGCAGTGAACATTCTGAAGCTTGTAGCCCCCAAAAATTTTGTTTGCTCGGTAAAAATTCCCGAAGTTTGATGTTTTGCAGCGCTTGTTTGGTAAAACGGCTGAAACATGTATTTGAGCGCGCTGTGTTTTTACAGAAACGCCACCCCAATGTTATGTTTACATTTATTGATTGTACAATGTCTGGTTATGAGGACCCCATAGTTATTTGGGTTGGGGTGTGTTACTTTCTTTAGTTAAGAGACCGCAAAGTATGGTTTTTAGTTCATTTTCGCTCGACTTTGAACTGCGTTATTTCCCCCTAAAAGCAACCTCCCAAAATTTTTTTTAAACATATACTGAACATTTATACTATGAAGAGACTATGTGGCACGAAGATTGTTTAATATATTATTGCTTTGAAGAGAAAAATACTTAGATATTTATCAAATTTTCATAATTTAAGGTGTTTTTATCACATTTAACTCAAAACAGCAACTCTAGGAAAAAGTAACTTTCATGAATTATGGAACCTACAGATGTGTAGAATAACGTAAAAAAGAAAGTTGCATGGGGTCTCGTCTTGTTTTCAAGATTTTTTTTTTTTTTTTTTTTTGTAGCTCATTTTAATGTTTTTTTCTCTTAGTAAAATGTGTCCGTCAAGAAGGTGAGATCTGCTGAAACTTTAAGCATTTAGTAATGGTGTATTTAAATTTATATATAAAAGGCGAAAAAGACTAAAAACACTCAAATTTGTCAATTTTTATAATTTTTAGTTTTTTAATTGCAATCAAGTCAAAAAGCGTGAAATCCTGAGAGAACTATTGAATGCACATATTACTAGCTTTGAAACATTGGAAAAAGTAAATTCGGCGAATTATCTTCAGATGTATTCTAGTGGGAGGTTATAGTGACCTGACGAAAAATTTTGCTGACGATTCGGCAAATTTGGAAACAGTATTGCAACATTGAGATTTTTAAGAGCAAGAATCTGAGAGAGTGTCACGCCTGTGATTCATGACCTCTCAGATTTTTTTCAAAAAATTACCAAATGTTTATTATCTTATTGAAAGACCAAATCCAGAATGTTTTGCTCTAAAGTTGAGTTGTTTAGTTTTTATGGAGCCCTAAAGTTGAAGGTGCGGCATCAAAAATTAAGCGGATTTTCAAGACATGGCAGTTGCTGTGAGCCAGAACTCTTAGCAGGAACTGTTTAACTCCAATTTTCTTTTTGTATATGGAATATAGAAGGTTGAAACTTTACAAAATGAGTGTTAAGTTTGAGGTAAGTTGTTGCCTTGAGGTCAGTGAAGGCCCTCAAAACAAGGCATTTTTGACGTTTTTTAGCGTTTTTGAGGTCCAAAAACAGTTTGTACATTTCAGTTGGCACGGCAAAAGTAGTGTCGACTAAAGGACCAGTGTAAGTACTTTAAAATAATGTATAAATAACCAAGGAAAGTTCAACGTGCTTTTAGTTGCGTAAGGCCGAAATATGAAAAATGTCATATTTTAGCGATATTTAAACGGTCATAACTTCCTCTGCCAACAACATATTGAAATATTTTTTTTGCCAATGTCATACTCAATTCTTTGTCTTAACAGAACAGTTGAGTCCTTTGAGGAGAAATGTGAAATTTTTTTTTACAAAAAATGTATTTTTTCCTGTGTATTTTTTGTAAAAAAAATTTCACATTTCGCCTAAGAAAATATTTCAATATGTTGTTGGCAGAGGAAGTTATGACCGTTTGAATATCCGTAAAATATGACATTTTTCATATTTCGGCCTTAAGCAACTAAAAGTACGTTAAACTTTCCTCGG
The DNA here is from genome assembly GCA_038373865.1 of Uloborus plumipes. NCBI lineage: Eukaryota > Metazoa > Arthropoda > Arachnida > Araneae > Uloboridae > Uloborus > Uloborus plumipes. The sequence goes on along the minus strand of JAXGGA010009139.1, from coordinate 10,235 downwards.
TTATTTATACATTATTTTAAAGTGCTTACACTGGTCTTTCAAACGATACCACTTTTGCCGTGCCAACTGAAGTGTACAAGCTGTTTTTGGACCTCAAAAACGCTAAAAAACGTCAAAAATGCCTTGTTTTGAGGGCCTTCACTGACCTTACGGCAACAACTTACCACAAATTTAACATTCATTTTGTAAAGTTTCAACCTTCTATATTCCATATACAAAAAGAAAATTGGAGTTGTTTCTGTTAAGAGTTTTGGCTCACAGCAACTGCCATGTCTTGAAAATCCGCTTAATTTTTTATGCCGCACTTTCAACTTTAGGGGTCCATAAAAACTAAACAACTCAACTTTAGAGCAAAACATTCTGGATTTGGTCTTTCAATAAGATAATAAACATTTGGTAATTTTTGAGAGAAAATCTGAAAGGTCATGAATCACCCCATAATGCTATGCGCTATGCGTGACAGTTTCTCAGATTCTTTGCTCTTAATGATACATTTTTCGCACGTTTGCTTGATCGTATTTTGTAAAAATTTAAGTGCCAGTGCTCATGAGTATCTTATACTTCTCAAGAAGATGTTTTTAATTTGCCAAAGAAATTTCCTAACTTTTCCGAATGATAAAATACGATCAAGCCTACACGTAAAAAATAAATAAATAGAAAATTTCAATGTTGCAGTATTGTTTCCAGTTGCTGAATCTTCAGAAATTTTTTTCGAATATGAAATTTTTCTGGAGGTCACAGTAACCTCATTTGACTTCCCATTGGAAAGTCTCTAAAAATACCTCACAATATTTACTTTTTCGAATGTTTCCAGTCATTGTCAGCTAGTAATATGTAAATTCAATAATTCCCTCAGTAATGATTTATCGTTTCTTGATGTAATAGCAATGAGAAGCCAAAAGTTCTAAAAATTCAGACCCAATTAAGTGCTGTGAGTCTTTTCTCTATACACAAATACATAAATTATTATTATATATTTTAAGTTTCAGCAGATCTGACCTACATACTCGACACCTTTTACTACGGGAGAACGTATTAAAATCTGCTACATTTTTTTTTTTGTTAAACTAGAAGAGACTCCTGGCCGCTTTTATTTTTTACTATGTTTTACAAGTATGCAGGTATCATATAATATGAAAAAATAATCATAACATGTAAAAAATAAATAGAAAATTTTAATGTTGCAGTATTGTTTCCAAGTTTGCCGAATCATCAGCAAAATTTTTCGAATACAAAACTTTTCGGGCGGTCACTGATACCTTATTCTTGAATACCTTTGAAAATACCTCACCGAATTTATTTTTTCCAATATTTCAAAGCTGGTAATATGTGCATTCATAGACTTCACGTTTTTTGAGTTCATTGCAATTAAAAAACTAAAAATTTAGACAAAATTGAGTGTTTTTAGTCTTTTTCTATTTTTCTATACAAATTTAAATGCACCATTATACTATATACTTAGTTTCAGCAGATCTGACCTACTTGATGGACACATTTTACTAAAAGAAAAGAACATTAAAATGAGCTACGAAAAAAATAATTTTCTTGAAAACGAGACGAGACCCCACGCAACTTTCTTTTTTACGTTATTCTACACATCTGTAGATTCCATAATTCATAAAAGTTATTTTTTTTCCAGAGTTACTGTTTTGAGTTAAACGCGATAAAAAAGCCACAATTTGTGAAAATTTGATAAATATCTAAGTATTTTTCTCTTAGCAATGATATGAGGGTCATTCCATTTTAAATCAACAAATTTTCAAAAAAGTTGTTGCATCACCATTTTTGATTTCGATGAAAATTTGCATGTGTATTCCTTTTATTTCCCAGAGCTCAAAGTAGTGTTCATTTTATTTTTAAAAAAATTACCCTTTGATATATAGGCCCTTTTTAGCCTACTTTCCCGTTAAAAATAAAAGAGACGAAAAAAGCATTAAAATTGGCTTAATGCATCTAAAAAATGTCGCCAAGTCCAAAAAATATCGCCAAGTCCAAAAAATATCGCCAAGCCCAAAAAATATCGCCAAGTAAAAAAAAAGTCAAAAAGAAACAAAAAAATGAAATAAATATCGAAAAATTAAAAATTTGAAAGTAGGGTATTGAGATGGGGAATTTGTGTGTCTGTCGGTCTGTCGGTCGGTCTGTCTGTCTGTCCCCCCCTAATAACTTTTGAATGAACATTCCGATTTGGACAAACTTTTTTTTGTTGGAAAGATCTCGGCGAGTACAGCTCATTCCCATATTTGATTTTTTGATTTGAACAATTTTTGGTTCAACTTTGAGCCGTTCAAATAACCGGTCCCGCGATACTAACTTTTTAATGAACAGTCCGATTTGAACAAACTTTTTTTTGTTGGAAAGAACTTTTCAAGGATACTTCATTCCCGTATTTACATTTCCGATTTGAACAATTTTTCGTTCAACATTGAACCGCTCAAGCAAGCTGTCACCCCTAATAACTTTTGAGTAAACAGTTCGAAAAAAAAAATGACTAACTGTGCAGACGATTTTTGTTTATTTATTCATTTGTTTTATTGAATTTATTATTATCATTATTATTTTTGGCAGACGATTTTTTTTTGTAACAAAAATGTTTCATTCACGAGGGCATTTTATTCTTTATTTATATTTAACAACTGGCAACGGATTAAAAGTGAAATTCGAGACATTTTATCAACGGACGAGTTTTTTTTTCTTTTTTTTCTTTATTTTTTTTCTTTCTTTGATAAAATGTGTTTTGACGTACTTTGTACTTTTAATTTTTTTTTGAAAACAATTGAGGAATTTTTCTACGGAAGAACTGTAACAGTTACATTCTTTAAAAGGTGCGACAAAGCTTTATTTATTCATTTATTTACTTTTTATGTGTCTATTTCATCTGATGAGAGGGGTATATTTTGCTTTTAGAAATCAGCTTCAAGTGCTAAAAAGGTATGTTTGACATAATTTTTAGTCTTAGATAATCAAGAGAATAATGATCAGATGCTAGAATGCCGATGTCGATGTACGGGAAAGTAGGCTCGTTTAGTTCTTGACAGAACTTCTTGTTGTTGTTGGCAACAGCGAAAATCGTGCGTTTTGATGCTTTGCCTTATGAACTATAACTTTTTTCTATCAAAGATTTTGAGCTCAACTATAGCTCATTGGAAAGCAAAGAAAAAGATCTTTTTATATATGCTATCAATAAATTTCAGATTTAAAAAAAATACTTATTTTTTCAAGGTCAAAGTTCACGACGAAAATGACATTTTTTACTACTTTCGAACATTAAAAAACCCATGAAGGGTTCAAAGTAACAAGCCGATTTTTTCATCATATATTCATAGTCATGGTTACTTATTGTATAAAAAAAATTGGCTTCTTATTCCACCCCCTTTATGAGATATGCCCCCCCAAAGTTGTAAATTTTTTAAAAAATCCAATTTTCAACGCTAAAAAAATGCATGTGGGGGGCAAGATAAAAAAATTTTTACATGTGGTATTTTAAGTACTTTTTACCAGCTTTCTAATAAAACAAAAGTTGCTTTGTTATTCAAAGGCGTTTGGCAGATATAAGGGACTGAAGTTTCAAAAAATTGCACAAAAACAACACGATTATTTTCATTTTTTTAAATCTTTTTTTTATTTAAATGTAATTATATACCTTATTCTTTGCCTTAAATGCTAAAAAAAGACTAAGAAGAGCAATGAAGAAACATATTTAAAATTTAATAAGATAATTTAACAGGGCTGCCAACTACTACGCATTTAGCGTAGTAACTACGCATTCATCCAGTTTACTACGCACTACGCAAGGAGATGCAAATTCTACGCATGAGTTGAATAATCATACAAACTAATTATTATTATTTTTTCTCCTTGTATATCGAATGTCCTTTCATCGGCAGGCCCAGATGATGCTTTTTTAAGTCGATTCCAGTATCATTTCGCATGGCAGCTTCCGTTTAAAACGAATGCCAAACAAGCGCCGCTACACAAGTCATCCACTCCACTCCTGAGCGCATCGATGACGTAATCGGAGCAATGACGTCACCGGAGCTGTTTCGCTCACGATAGGAAAAACTGAGCGGCGCGCCAAGTCTTCTTCATCCTGATTGGATAGTGAACTTGGATGCTGTTCTTTGAATACTTTGAATGAACTTTGCTCTCAAACTCGGAATGCTTAATGAATTAAAAAAACAAGTATGATTCATAACAACGAATCATGTTATTTGAAGGAATTTCCTGATGAACTAGCAGTTTAAGCAAAACAGGCAACCTTACATTGTTGTTAAAACAATCTTCATAGATAAAATATTTCACTTTTTGTTTTTCTTTATTTAATCCTGTTGTATTGTTAAACTAGCTGTGGGGCCCGGCGTTGCACGGGCTTTAAAGTAGTGATGAAAATTTAAATAAACTACTCGCCGTCAAGGCGGTATATAATGATATATAACCGCCAAGGCAGTTCGCCTTTAAAGTAGCGAGGAAAGTTTCAGTAATGGTATATAAGCGCCAAGGCAGCTCGCCTTTAAAGTAGCGAGGAAAGTTTCAGCAAACTACTCGCCGCCAAGGCGACTCGCCTTTAAAGTAGTAAGGAAACTTAAAACATATTACTCGCCGCCAAGGCGGCTCGCTAAAAAACTTTCCCGCATAAAAAAGTCAATCGCATTATTTGCACATGCTTCCTCAGGAATAAAAACAATGTCAAGTAGCACATATTTAACACTCTCCCTAATAAACAAATACAATTCCCTACCAAACACAAATGTTTCCAAACCGCTCTCTTCCTATAACATTAATTGCAAAATTCCAAACAAAAAAGTTGTTTTAATATTTAGATCGCAGCCAAAAAAAATCCCTGCTAAAAACATGAATTACAATTTAATTTGAAACACATTTTCAAAATGGTACCAGAAAAAATATATAAGTCATTAAGTAGGCAGGAATTCAAGTGAAACACGGACGATCGCATTATTTGCCTTGTTGAAACGCCGTAAAATGAAATGCTTTTAAGAAACGAAATGAAGAAAAAAACACCAACAATGAATTTAAAAGATGTCGCCATAGCAACGCAATAAAACGTTAATAGTTTGATCAGGAAAGAGGTTTTCGAACTCAAAGTTCAAACGCTTGTAACTTTTTTTCTAGTGGAGATAAAAGCTTGGTTCTTCGACTGTAAGTCGAATCAATTCTGGGGTTAAAAATATCGCTCTATCCAATGGCGTAAAAATCAAAACTGAGGAATAATTAGTTTATTTTTTATTGATGGTTTTAATGAACCAAGTATTGCAAGAAATCGGGTGAAGCCTTGCAAAAGGCAAGTTTCAAAATTGAATAACTCGTGCTGTGTTTAAGTTAGAGAATCGGAACAAACTGCATAGGACGGACAAAATTTTTCTGCTTCCAACGATATATAACATTAATATGTGCAAGTAATTTTTAACCCCAGTATTCGGCGATTTATGAGAAAATTGCCTTGAATTCGAATAAAAAACGAATCGCTTATCGAATCTTTTCAAACTATAGCCTAAAGTCTTTCTGGATAAATGGACTATTCAACACAAAAAGAATTTTTCAAATCGAACCAGTAGTTCCTGAGATTAGCGCGTTCAAACAAACAAACAAACAAACAAACTCTACAGCTTTATATATTAGTAAAGATTAAATAAAAGAATGAAAGACTGATTTGGATAAAAAATTTCTTTTGGAAATTTGTTTGCCAAGTTTTTCTGTGAATTTGCTGTCATTTGGCAAATCTTCAATTTGACTTGTTTTTTAAAAAAAACTCAGACTGCAGAACAGTATAATCAACATTATCTATTAATAATTTTAAAAAATGAAATATCATTTTATTGCAATTGTTTTATGTAAAGAAATTGTTTGAAATTGGGATTTGTTTTGAAATCGTTTTATGTAAAGAACAGATCTAAGCATATCGGCTTATAAAGGTTGGGGAGATTTTTGAACCGCGCTAGACTACACTTAAGCACTGGAAACTTTTTTCCCCTTCTGACTACACATAACTCCCTAATAAGGTTGGCAGCCCTGATTTAATATTTTTAACACCTGGGAATATAGAATACCACTAAACTTGTCTGATTTTTAAACATCTGATTGCTACCTACAACAGGACTGAGCATTTCTCAACTTGTCCAGGTTTGTTCATACCATGTGGTCATCCTTGTTCTGGCTTGCTCTCACATGTGTATCTTAGTTGTCTCTCAAATTCTGAAAGAAGTAGGTTGTTGAGCTAGTGTTTCTGCTGTAAAATCTTGTGAAGCTGATGTGATTTCTTTTCATTTCAAGTTCATTCATATTCACAGAATGTTTTGTTAAAGGTAAAAGAAGAAATTCTTTAGAATCCTTAAATATAAATTTAAATTTGCCTTTCTACATGTAAACTGTGAATAAGTTATGGATAACCCTAAATGCTCCATAGGAGTTTTTGAGAATGATGATTGTAATATTTTAAGTTACAGTAGGCAGTCTACTGTAAATAGTATTTCTGAGTACAGTGATGATGATAAAACTTTACTGCACCTGAGTACTGGGTGTAAAACTATTGAAACTGTTTGTACCTACCATGCAAAAAAATTTCTTGCCAAGTTTTGCCACCTTTATGGAACTTCTTGCTGGTAGGTACAAACACTTTCAATAGTTTTACACCTAGTTCTCAGGTGCAGTAAATTCTTATCATCATCACTACTCAGAAATACTATTTACAGTAGACTACTGTAACTTAAAATATTACTACCATCATTCTCAAAAACTCCTATGGAGCATTTAGGGTTATACATAACTTATTCACAGTTTGCATGCAGAAAGACAAATTTAAATTTATATTTAAGGATTCTAAAGAATTTCTTCTTTTACCTTTAACAAAACATTCTGTGAATATGAATGAACTTGAAATGAAGAGAAATCACATCAGCTTCACAAGATTTTACAGCAGAAACACTAGCTCCACAACCTACTTCTTTCAGAATTTGAAAGACAACTAAGATACACATGTGAGAGCAAGCCAGAACAAGGATGACCACATGGTATGAACAATCCTGGACAAGTTGAGAAATGCTCAGTCCTGTTGTAGGTAGCAATCAGATGTTTAAAAATCAGACAAGTTTAGTGGTATTCTATATTCCCAGGTGTTAAAAATATTAAATTATCTTATTAAACTTTAAATATGTTTATTCATTGCTCTTCTTAGTCCTTTTTTAGCATTTAAGGCAAAGAATAAGGTATATAATTACATTTAAATAAAAAAAAAAAGATTTAAAAAAATGAAAATAATCGTGTTGTTTTTGTGCAATTTTTTGAAAGTTCAGTCCCTTATATCTGCCAAACTCCTTTGAATAACAAAGCAACTTTTGTTTTATTAGAAAGCTGGTAAAAAGTACTTAAAATACCACACGTAAAATTTTTTTTATCTTGCCCCCCACATGCATTTTTTTAGCGTTGAAAATTGGATTTTTAAAAAAATTTACAACTTTGGGGCATATCTCATAAAGGGGGTGGAATAACAAGCCAATTTTTTTTTATACAGTAAGTAACCATGACTATGAATATATGATGAAAAAATCGGCTTGTTACTTTGAACCCTTCATGGGTTTTTTAATGTTCGAAAGTAGTAAAAAATGTCATTTTCGTCGTGAACTTTGACCTTGAAAAAATAAGTATTTTTTTTTAAATCTGAAATTTATTGATAGCATGTATAAAAAGATCTTTTTCTTTGCTTTCCAATGAGCTATGTTTGAGCTCAAAATCTTTGATAGAAAAAAAGTTATAGTTCATAAGACAAAGCATCAAAACGCCCGATTTTCGCTGTTGCCAAATGCCAACAACAAAAATGGCCTATATATCAAAGGGTAAATTTTTTAAAAATAAAATGAACACTATTTTGAGCTCTGGGAAGTAAAAGGAATACACATGCAAATTTTCATCAAAATCAAAAATGGTGATGCGCACCTCATTTGTTGATTTAAAATGGAATGACCCCTGAGTTATCAAAACGCCGTATTTTTAAACAGATAAAAAACATGGCTCTAAGAAAATGAAACGTAGTTTTTAATTCATCGCCTGATAATACTGTCGTCCCCGCTTAATCGGGTAACGGATAAACGAATAACCCGCTTATACGAATAAAATATCTCGGAACCGATGTTATAACGTAATGTTAAAGATTCCCGTTTTATCGAGTGTCCCGTTTAATCGAATAATATTTCTTGGAACCGACAGTATTCGTTTAAGCGGGGCCGAGAGTATTTAATTTTCGAAATACAGGGTGTCCACTCCAATCGTGGCCCAATAGCTAATTTCTAAACCGTTACAGATAAGCATATCGTTCATTTTGGAAAAAATCTCTCAGTTACGAAGGGAATTTGGATCTATGAAACATTTTTCAAAAAATCAAATTTTGAAAGAGTTACGAAATTTAAATTTTTACACAGCTCCCCAGTCGCGTCAATCATATTTAGTGAAACACGTAACGTTTAAAACTAAAAGCAAGATCACTCTTCTGCGACAGAAATTGACCGAGGAATTGACGTTTTGAAAATCAAGATAGTGAAGGTTTTTATGACGTCATCGAGAGATCGCTAGAGGGTCCGTACGCGAATTGGGAAAGTGTGTTGACTGGTGTAAATTTATTTCGATTATTTACATCGGGGGCATTATTAATGGCTGAAAAGACTAAAAAATAACAAATTACGAGTTAATCAATCACTCTCGATGATTTGCTTACTCAACGTGATTGAAGGTGACTGATGGAATGCACGTGATTGATGCAATGAACGTTACTATAGAATGAGCGTGATTGATACAGTGAACGTGAATGATGATTTGAAGAGGTTTCATTCCATCAGTCATGTTCATTTCATTAGTCACGTTCATTCCATTAGTCACGTTCATTTCATTAGTCACGTTCATTTCATCAGTCACGTTCAGTCATTCAATCAGGTAATTTCATCAATCAAGTTCAGTCATTCAAACACATTCATTCCATTAGTCATGTTCAATCACTCACGTTCATGCCATCAGTCATGTTCAATCAATCACCTTTATTGCATCAATCATGTTCATTCCATCATACACGTTCATTTGATCAATCACGTTTATTCCATCAGTCACGTTCAATCATTCAATCACGTAATTTCATCAATCAAGTTCAGTCATTCAAACACATTCATTCCATTAGTCATGTTCAATCACTCACGTTCATGCCATCAGTCATGTTCAATCAATCACTTTTATTTCATCAATCATGTTCATTCCATCATACACGTTCATTTGATCATCAGTCATGCATTCACGTCATTGCACCAATCACGTGCATTCCATCAGTCACCTTCAATCACGCAATCACGTTGAGTAAGCAAATCACCGAGAGTGATTGATTAACTCGCAATTTGTTATTTTTTAGTCTTTTCAGCCAATAATAACGCCCCCGATGTAAAAAATCGAAATAAATTTACACCCAGGAGCGCCCCGAAGGGAGGTCCAGGGAGGTCACCGGGACCTCCCAAACATCTTCCTTATTCGGCAAATTCGGACAACGATTCGGCATATTCAGGGATAGTATTGAAATATTTTTTGCAATATATATTTTTTTTTTGTTATACATTTGTTATCTTTGAAAATGAAAAGATCCGATTAATAAAAATATATCTCATTCTTTTATTGACGTTATTTACCATAAACTAAACCGTTTCTTTCCTTTCGGTGAATTCCATAGTGTGTAGCATGACGGATAATATATAGTGAAAATGCTGCAATGCATAAATGTTGCACTTTGAACGCAAAGAACTCAAATATGTACGGTGACTTCAGTTTTGTTTTTGCTTTGCTAGCAGATTTTCTCATTTCTCGTACTGAAAAATATTATCTGCTTAGCTTCATTTATTTAGTTTCATTTCTTGACTTTCTTCACTACGAAAAGAATCGACCGTCGAACTAGTTCAATATTGTTTTTCGTTTTAATTATAGTACTGAAATACATCTATCTGTTTTACTTAATTTATTGATTTTGCTTGCAATGAAGAGAATTCGTAAACGATATAAAGTTGAGTGTTTAATTTGTGGAAGTACTTTTGATGACGATTATGAACAAAAACATGAGTAACTTTGCCACGGTGGAAGACATATCTCCGTGAAACTTGCTGGAGCTCCAAAAAATCTGATGATGCTGCGAGAAAGAAAATAAAGATTGCTTCACGCAACGAATTATCACCATTAACGGTTAGCTTTAAATTGCTTTT